>JAFNIE010000723.1:0-25848 GCA_027742785.1 Vigna reflexopilosa | reverse complement strand
GAAATAGAATGATGAAAAGATACACCGACAGTGAGAGAGGTTTGATGAAGGCGTGGATAAGAACGATTGGTTTTTTGTTGGGTATTGAACTTTTCGTCTAATCATATTGCCCATAGGTGCTTGGTGTTAAGCATATAGGTATATAGATGAGTTAGCATAGAAAGAAAAAGAATACCATTTAAGGTGTTGGAGTTGTGAAATTGTAGAACCCATATTCATAATAAGACAGTGACTCCTGAAACGACATGAGAAATTTTTTACTCGAGCTGCCTTATAATTGCCTTCTCAATCATATCCTTGGATTATATGGGGTCCCCAACTCTCCCTTTGCTTGCGTGACAAGGGAAAACAATTGCTTTTAATTGTGTTAGTAAAATCCAAAAACACAACTTAAACTAACTTTTATTTCGATATTCTTTTTCTTCCTTCATTACATATACACAATTGTTAGCAGAAATAAGTTTAATGTTTGAACATGTGAAAGATATTTTAATATAAATGTTTAATTTATACTGATAGAAACTCACGTTATAATCATTAGATTTATTACATTTTTTGTCCTTCCTTTTGGGGTTTGGTTTAAAATCATCTCATTTTTTAAAAAAGTTCTTAAAGGTCCCATATTTCATTAAAAAATGTTCAATATGGTCCTTTTCGTACGCCTTTAAAATCATAACGGCACAGTAGCTAACATGGCGAAACTTGTATGAGTTGTTTACTTCGATACTTACGTGGTTCAGTGAAGTGAAGTGAGTTGGCAGAAATGTTAATTTATGATTAAATAGTATGAATCAAATTTGGAATCTTTTAATTGATTATGAATTATATATCTCTGATCAATTAATTTACATTAATTCTTCGTAAAAAGGGAAATTAAAATCCAATTAAGAATTTCCTAATTTTTGAATATGCTGATTATAATTACTGAGAAACCTAATTTGGAAAGCACCAAATTCAAACTCTACTGGTTTCCTTCTTCTTTTCTAGTGGTGCTGGAGAAACCTAATTAAGAACACTTATTAAAATGAGAAATTTAAATTGGAAAAATTCCCAATTTGAAACCCTAAAATTGGAAATGGTTGTTGGCCTTCTGGTGCGTCGCACCTCTGTTGAACCTCGCTTCATCTCCTATGGTGCTCTTCACCATGCCTCATTCTTATTTCTGGTTCGATGGTTTTCTTTTTCTCCATTTGCGTTTTTCGTCACGGAGGAGAATTGGGTCGCGGTTGTTTGGATTTTTAAGCTGGCCCATTTCGTCTGCAATTAGGTTCTTGTGCAAGAATGGTCGTCGGAGGTGCGAAAGCTTCTTTCCCGATGGGTTACGCTTGCTGCGGTGGCGCCTTTGTAGTGGAGTTGCGTTCGGCGACTTGCTTTGCCTTCCATGGTTGTTAGTTTTCTGATTTTCTTCAGCTTTTTTTCATTTGCTCTCTGGCGACGGTGAACTTTGGCAAGAAGCGCAGTTGCTCGCAGCAGCGAAAGACGACGGTGCTAGCAGTTTTGTTTTCGCGTTTCAGAAAGCTCACGGAGTAGCGATAGCTGTCACTCGATGCGACGCAACGGCAGAGGCGCTACCATGGACAAGCTTCCTCATTCTCTGGTGCGGTGGCTGGCGGCAACAGATCTGGCCACTACAAGGGCCATTCGCAGTTGACGGCGTTCGCGACTTGCGGCATTCGCGACGGCATGGTTCAACCCTAACTCACTTCACTTCACTGTTTCTAATTCACTTCACTCATTTCTATCCAACCCCTTTTGTTACACATAACAACCTTTACTTTAAACATTTTCGCCAACTCAGTTCACTTCACAGAGCCACGTAAGCATCGAAGTAAACAACTAATACAGGTTTTGCCACCCTAGCTACTGTGCCGTTGTAATTTTAACGGCGTCTACGAAAAGGACCACATTGAACATTTTTTAATGAAATATGGGTCTTTTAAGAGCCTTTTTCAAAAGTGGGATGATTTTGAACCAAACCCTCCAAAAGAGAGACCAAAATATGTATTAAACTTAATCATTATCATGTATCTTACTAAAGAATAAGATATGACTGACCAAATGTAAAGTTATTATCAGATTAATTGTTATAATTATCGAAAAAACACTGATTTTAGCATCAGAGTATCTTCTTATAACCTATTAGTTCAATTAAACTAAATAAATGATGATAAAAATAAATATTTAAATGTTTAGAATTTAAAAAACTTATAATCTTGATTCATGATCGAAACAGATAATAAAACACTTAAATATTAAGATTAATTTATTTTTTCTTTAATTTTAAAAATAATAAGTTTTTAATTGTCAAAATTATATAAAATATGTATGATAATTCTTGTTAGATCAAATATTGAGGATATAATAAAGTTAACTAGAAATAATATATTGTTTTAATCATAATCTAAATATATTGTTTTTTTTTAAATGGTTTTGTTCCCTTCTCTGATAAGTTACAATTTAGTTTTTACTGACAAATGAGAGAAATTGAGATTAATTGTAAACATTTATTGTCAGAAAATGGATTAAAATTAATCTAAAATATATTCCAATCCAAATACAGTATTTCGTTTCTTTTGGAAGGAAATAAATATTATTAATAGAACCTTCTATTTTTTTTTAAATGAGTGTATACACATTGGGTTAATTTATCATCTTAGCTAAACTACGAGTTTGTATTTTTATCATCATTGCAACAAGATATGATAAGTGTTACCTTTTTAATAAGTTAAGATTACATACGTTTGTTATTAACGATTTCATAAAGCGTGCTAGAAAATAATTGATATTAAAGCTTAATTTGTTAGGTTTATCGTTAGAAATAACTTCGCTAATTATATTCTTACATTAATTTTTTTTTATATATAAAAATGTTCCTTAATCACTGATAAATACAAATGAACTAAAATAAAACAATTTTATACTAGCTTTGCCTCAACTTTATTTTGAAAATAATACTTTTAATTAGTAATTATGATTTTAAATATTTAATTAGTTTTGAATTTTTAGGCTCAATCCCTTAACTTTTTTATATCATCTTATGTAAGATTCATTTCTTATGTTTATAATGGATGGTTTTAAAATAATAAAGGTTGAGATTATAAATTATATTTAATATATAAATTAAAATTTTAATTATTTAATAATATTTTATAAATTTGATCATTCTATCTCTAAATTTATTTTCTTTATCTTTTCTCTAAATCTTAAAGTTTTCTCTTTTCGGTTCTGTGTCTCCATGTGAATATGAATAAATAATTTTTTGTTAGGTTGTATCGATAGTAATATGTTTTATTTGTGAATTAGGTCACCTAGGAGTACTATAGGAATTCTCTAACTTTTTCTAGTTTTAAAAATATTCTTAGATAAGTAAATAAATCGAGCTAGGAAAAGCTTATTAATTAAGTATAATTGAATCAAGTTTTTGAGTTGAATAATTTTGTAAAAGTGTGTTGTATTACTTGCAGTAGAAATTGACTTTAATTTGAAATTGTATTGACTTGTGGCCACTAAGTTACTCGGATTAAGAGTTTCGATTAATTACTTTTAATTAGATATGTCTTTAATAAAAAAAAATAAAAAATAAATATATATATATATATATATATATATATATTTGGTGGATCAACGATAGTTTAGATTACACCTTACTTATATTATAAATTGGTCATATCTCTAGTCGATGTGGGATTCCAACAAATAATTTGTTCAGCCACAATTAGCAAATCTGATTTGAAGAACAAATACGTCATTTAGATATTTAAATCCATGGTTAAAAATGTTCAGAAAAATTATCATGATTTAATTATAAGATATATTATATGAAATACAATTTCTTTACAAATTTTGCATGTCCACTTTTCTTTAAATATTGGTAAATTAAAAATGGATTGTATATTATTTTTTATCATTTCTTTTTATAATGAGAGGTGAATTAAAAGTTGTATAATGAGTATAAATAATTACTACATTTTTATGAATAGATGTGTATTATTATGTACATTAGATGTGTATGTGTATGAGACATGTGATATATATATATATATATATATATATATATATATATATATATAAAGTTTTTTTTATACATACATCATGTATGTATTGAAATATCTAGTATGGTATTGTGATCACGTATACGATGTTGGGTAATATAAAAAAAAATATTCATTAAGGAGATAAAATGTATAAAAGAGTTTAAAGAATATTTTTAATCTATTATTTATTAGTGTATCATATATATACATATAAGGGTTCTATGATTTCTCATCTATTAAAGGAATGACGTTTGCATAAATTATAATAATACCTAAATTATAGCTAATAGAATATTTGACATATCTTAACACATTCAATAGAGACTCGTTAAACACTCCACTTGACACTTATTTGGTGAGAACATCAGCAAACTATAATTCTGATCTTATAAAGAAAAAAAAATTATTTCAACTTCAAGGTCTCTTTGATGAAAGTATTTTATTAAATAGATTGAGATGATAGTTAGTGAAAAATTGAAGGAGATTATTATATCAAGGCTTTTTATATAGAAAATACAAAGTATTACTTTGATATAAGAGGTTGAGATAGTTTTTAATCAATGAAGTAAATATGGTGTTTCTCAATGTCAACATTGATGAAACAATCTATATGGTGCAACAATAAACTTTTCTAAGGAGACTCAAGGAATATGATTTGTTGACAAAATCTTTCTATGAACTAAAACACGTGGCTCGTTAATGGTATTACAAATTTCATCAAATAATTTTCTCATTTGGTTTAGAGATAAATATTATTAATCATTATGTATATCACAAATTCAGTGAAAACATATATAATTTTTTAGTCTTATATGTTAATAATATAGTCGTGATTAATCTTATCGTTCTCATTTCTAGTGATAAACTCATGTATACTTTTATATTTTTTTTTATCATAAATTAGATTATAAGATTATTAAAAATTAATATATGAATATGATATACATTTTAAATCTATATAGAGAATTTTCCTTTCAACCATATAAGTAATTGGACCAAAATAGCTTGTTTAACTGAATTAGTCTACACCATACTATTTTACTTCTAAAACAAAACTTCTGCTATTAAATCTAATGATCACCTATCATGATTCTATATTGGCTACATTTTGTTAGTTTGTATGCATAATTTAATTAACTGTGTATAATTGCTTTTCAGATAAGCACAATAAAGAAATTTATAATTAATATTTGAAATTGATTAATTCTTGAAATTTGAAAGTTAATAATTTTTATTCCAAAAACTCTCACTAATTAACTTCAAAGTACTTTATTGTTTTGATTCTCCGCAAACACAAAATAGGTTTGTGGTAAAATGAAGTGCCTCTATGATAACATTTTTAGCATCTATAAATATTTTAAAACATATTGACAAAATAGCATTGATGCATGTAGGTGCTCTAGATTTGGTTGGATTTGATATTTAATTTAAATTTATATAGTTGATTTGAATGTTATATTAAATTTAAAATAAATCAAAGCATTATTGTTTTATTTACTTTGGCTGATTATTTTTTTTATTATTCAAAACATCCTTGTCATCAATTTTATTTTTTAATATTTTAATGCGAAATATTCTATTTTCTTTTTCTTTTGGATCACATCATATTAACGTATGTTTTAGAAATTCTATATTGACTAATAATATGTAAATATAAATTTTATTTTATAAAGTTAAGTTAAGTTTAAAATTTATTTTTTAATGTCATAAAAGTTTATATCAACAAATAATAATATTTATTTATTTATTTTGCTGCCTTTCAACTTCAAATAATGCATATTGATTGTCAAAAGTGTAAAGATTTTAAAACCTTAGAAACAACACAGGAAAGAAAAAATTATTAACTAATAAAATCATACAAGTACATGTTTTAAACTACAAAAAAATTAATAAAAAAATCATATGCCACAGAACGTGTTGCACCCACTCTGCAAATGGGTCGCTGAAGAACCTCCTTCCCAATTGTTTACAAGCTCGTGTGTGTATTCTGAACACAAGTCAATAATTAGAACCAACATTCGTTCAACCCAAAACACATCAACAAATTATTT
The DNA here is from genome assembly GCA_027742785.1 of Vigna reflexopilosa. Classification (NCBI taxonomy): domain Eukaryota; kingdom Viridiplantae; phylum Streptophyta; class Magnoliopsida; order Fabales; family Fabaceae; genus Vigna; species Vigna reflexopilosa. The sequence continues at coordinate 19,763 of JAFNIE010000723.1, read as the reverse complement.
CTTCGTAAACCTCAATAAAAATATTATTACTATATTCAATATTGTTTTATATGTACTATTGCCTATTTAATTACCTTAATTAAAATATATAATTGCATTTGATAATGGTATCAAGCTTTTTATGATAGAGTACTTAATTTGTTAATTGCACCTAGATATATCCACACCTTGCGTTTCATTTATTTTTTATTATAAAATTTATATTAATTTATATCGAGCTATTTCAGCAGCAATCAAACGTTCTCATACAAATATTACATTTGAATTTGATTTAATATAATGTTCTTCGAATTGCGGGAAGAAAAAGCCCTATAATCGTGGTTACTTGAAAACGAGTATTAAGTATTTATATTTTTAATAATTAAGTAGTAAGTTTTTTTATCTGTCATTAGTTTATATTTTTTTAATTATTTATCAACTTAAAGTGTTAATAGTAACTTTCTCAATCTTAACTTGTTAAAATATTATATATTATAAAACATAAAATGGATAAATTATACATTAGAAAATTGAAAATAATTCAATATAAAAGAAAACTATTTAATTTCTTAACGTTCTATATATAATATTAAATGAATGTAGGAAGTATGAAATTGTGTTATTTTAAGATTGTTTATAAGAAGAAGCGATTAAAATTTTACAGAGAAAGACAACATTGTATACATGTTAAACATTTTTTTATTTTTTTTAATCACTGCTTAAGCTTATTCGTTACTAAATGTATCATAAACCGTGTGAGGAAATTATTTTAAAATAAGAAAATATCCATTTAAGAACAGGAATGTGGGGTGGTTGCTTGTGAAACAAATCGTTAGGTATTATAAATACTTGTATATTAACATAATTGTTTGGATTACGACAACAAAGGAGAAATGTAGCTGCAAAAAAGGTTTGTTATTGCGTCTATTCAACATTGAATTGTTTATAAAATTTTGCATTAAAAAAGAATCTGCAACACTATCTATATGATGATAAAAATAATGATAGTGATCAAAGAATGTTTGCAGACGTGTTAATTTAAATTAAACTAAAATATCGTCCGCAGAGATTTAATTTCTCTTCACACGTAATGGTAAATATAAATATATTAAAGGGAGTCATGTTGAATCATACGTGATTCGTTAATGATAATATTTTTTATTATAACGCTCATTAAAGTTTGCAAAAGGAGGGAATGTGGTAATTAGTCTGTTAAACCTTGTTGCGTATCAAGCTTGGAATAAAAAAGTTGTAATAATTGAAAGTGCGAAGGTTGAAATGAAAATGGAAGAAGTGAACATAAAAGAAGAAGGGGTACGTGTCTATCCACTGAAAAAAGGAAAAGATTGCATGTAATTATGGAGGATTCTTTTACTTCTAAACACAAGTCATGCCAGCACATGATTGATGAAGCAGAAGAAACACCTTCATAATATAATTAATTAGGATTATATTTAAATCAGCCCAATGGAATTAATCGTGTTTCATGTAATAACCATAGCACATGATTTGAATGATTGTGTAACTATGTGATCTCTTTGTCAATCTCATCTAGATATACATTTTTGTTAAGAAGCAATTAAGACTTTAATTTTCTGTTTACTTTCATCTGTTCACATCGAGGAACAGTGAGCCATATCCGCACACGACTAACCAATAATGACACAGAATATGTACCGAAAATAACAAGGTCTAAGAATGGTGAAACATGACACGAGATTGAGTGGGATTGATGATAAAATCACAGGTTGCATTCTGTGACAAACACAGATGTTTCACTGCGCTTGTCCTACTAAAAAAGACAGACGTTGTTACGGTCACACACAGGTATAATTAATTAACCCCCTCCGATTTAATTCTTTAAACTTAATGCATCGGAAACACAAACGGCCTTATCTTTGACTAATATGAGAATTGCTGGATCGAGAACAGCCAGGGCAGGCAAATAAATAATTGATGCTCGGTAGTGGTGTATGAGGTGATATATATATTGTGATAATACTGGGCAGATAACCGCAACGTTTCAACAGAAAAATAATTGAAAGTTGCTTTGATGGGGATGGATTTGAATAAGGAAGACAACAAAAGTTGAAAGGAAAGGTATCTGAACATAAATATGAATAGGGAACTCAATCAATATGGGAAAAGAATTTAGTCTTATCTTTAATTTCATACACATGATGAGTGATAAAGCAATAGTGTTTTGGCATTGGTAGAAAAGAGTTTGTTAAGCAAACACTGTTCAAGATTCCTTACAAGTGTGTTGTACACGAGTGAAGGACAATTTTCATTGTAATAGTTGCCTTGAAAACGATATATATGCAGCTGGAACCCTGTAGTAGCAGTGGTGGATTAGTTTGTGACATAGTATAGTATAATAAATTATATTATATTATATGAAGATGGTTGATGCAAGGGAGTTGTGAGTGACGACGGCTAACAGTATGCATGCATATGTGAACAAGAGGCATGTGATACTAGGTAGTAAGTACAGTGTGGAATAATAAAGGGTATGTATGTATGAGTGATGAGTGTTTTGAAAAGTTTGGTTGGTGTATATTTCCCTTATCCAATTTGGTGGAGGACAGAATGGTGGCCATAGGATGGAGAAGAAGGTTATTTGGAAGCTAGCTAATTGGTAATTGCCACTGAACAGGTTAACATGAGGGCCTCATTTGGTCCCTCTCCTTGCGCAAATATGACCGAGAATCGTTGTTCGTGGAACTTTTTGTTGAGCATTACTTCACTCAAATAAAACACCTTTCCATTCTAATTATTCGGACAATAAATGGTGTTTGTTATAAGTCTAATATCCCAGTTGCTATAATCTCCTTATCCTAACCCAGTGGCTATGCATTTGCTTCCTTGACAACAGATGAAGAATTATTGTGTACTGTAGAAGTGGTGGTAAGTGAGTCGTAGTCCATTAATCAAGGAATGATTTGATGAAATTAGAAAGGAAAGAAGGAATGGGAAAAGGAAGAGCGTTGATGTGAAAGTGCATGTGGCGTTGCATGTGCAGAGAAGAGAAATAATTGTTGTTGTGAGAGAGACTGCCACATGGCATGGAGAAATAAGGAGGTGATTGAGTCGAAGAGGTTGGTGTGTAATTGTCAGAAGTACCCTCTTGGAACCCCCACTTCTTCAATCTTTGATCTTTGATCTTTGATCTTTGATCTTTGACTCTTCACCTCAACTAACATGGCTGTGCTTTTAATAAAAAACAAACCCTACCTTAACTGCTTTACAAAGACCCTCACGTTGCTTTTCTCCCATAAAGCTTCATTGGAATCAACACCGTTCATTTACCCCTTTCTACAAATCCAATTCAGCCTCAAAACGACAACCAAATATCCCCCGTGTCGTCGTAGGAGCTTCCCGTTGCGCCATGTCAGCATCGCATACCGTGTTCTTCTTTCACAACGTGAAATTTCGGCGAAGTTTGCGGTTGGGAAAATTTAATTTAATAAGAGAATCAAAGCACAGAAGAAAAGGGGAGAAGGGATACGTTTGGACCTACAAAACCTTTCAGCACTTTGAATTTTTAGTGCAAACCCATGTGCTTCTGTCATTTTAATCCTGTTTATCTTAAATTAATTACTCCTTCCCACCTTTTCTTCACAAATAACTTCTCTATTAAACTTCTTCTATTCCTTTCATTATTTCCAATTTTAAACTATCCTCTTCGCTCTTACGGAAAACTAAACTATTTTCCTCAAACTGTTTGAGTAATTACTACGCCATTATTTTCCGTTCCATTCCTCTTAAATAAATACGGAAAAAAATTAAATATTTCCCACCCACACCACACATTCGTTTTCGCTTCGCGGTTTTCTCAAGGAATCGATCTTCCTGTGTTGATCTCCTGAGAACGACGTGTTGTACTTTCTGGGATAAATTTCACATACTAAAATATTGAATCGTAATTTTGAAATTATTTAAGATTAACACAATTAGTTTTATAGAGCTGGAATTAGGTTACCTGTAGAATAGTTTTAAAGCAGATATTTATAATTATATTTTTCTCTAAAAAAAATACAAATTCAAATATTCTTTTATATGTTTATTTATTTTATAGGTTAATTAGTGGGGTCGATTAAATTTAAAAATTTTAATCTATTTCAAAGAGTTTCAATCTAATTTGTTATTCTCATTTATTTCATAAGGAATTTTAAAGTGTAATCCATGAAGGCAAGAATTTACTACCACAATGTATTTCATTTATGGAAAACGAGTTAAAACCTACAATGGAGATGTTACATATTTTTTCACTAAATAAATAATTAGGACTCGTTGTTTATAACACTCGTCACATGTATAATAGTAAATAATTAAAATTCTGAGTGAAACCAGTAAATTCTGACTTCGCTGAAAATTTCCTCGGCAATAATATATAAATTAGAATAATATTCTTTTACAGATTATTCTATTGACAAAAGTGTTTTTAAGATTTTTTTCATTACCGATTCTTTTTTATTCAATAATATCTTAGCTACTTAAGTTGATTTTATATAATAAAAATTATCATTAATCTAAAATATAAAATATTTTTAAAAAATATTACAATTTTTAATTTCAATATATGAATATATTCAAAAGTATTTAATAACATAAATTATAATTATAAAAAAGCCATTTATCTTCTGAATAAAAAAATGCTTGTGAGCTTGAATTTGGATAATTTAGTAACTTCAAACCTATTGGTTTTATACGTCGACAATGACAATCAAAAAAACCTTTTCCAATGGAAAACTTCACAATCATCTTGATTAGCACGTGAGAGGATTTGGGCTTTCTTTTTGGATAATATACTTCCGAAGCGTGGACCCACAAACTAACTCGTTTATTGGGTCCAAAACAATCGGGTCGTGAAAAGTCCATATTGTAACATTTATTTTCTTGGGCCCTTAAATTAAAAAAAAAAAAGAGTATTATTGGAAAAGTGTTCTCCATAAATGGACAAATCGGTCATCAAATCAGAATAGTTAGTAAGAATACAAATTTAGATGAAATATTTCCATATTCTTCTTATTTTTTAAGATTTTTTGTTCTAGTCAAGATGTTCAACGTTCTCAACCAAAAAACATGAAAAGAGAAATAGAATTTGAGTAATCAGTCTCAAAGCTAATGATAATTTAGGGTTCTGAAGTTCTTTGAAATTATTTTTATTTTTTAATTATAAATAAAACTCTACTAATTATTCTTTTGGTAAAAATGTGAGCAAAATTTAATTTGTTATTTTCATCAAATATCGAATTAAGATAGTGTCCAAATAATTCAATATTATCTTATTTGTTCCAGCTTTACGGTGATACTACAAAACGTGCGTGCAGAAAAGAGTTGTCCCGATAAATAATACTTTCTTAAAAATGTTACCTGAAATGATAATAAAAACGTTCAAGTATTTGTCAATTATTGGCTGAATAAAAAAGTTTTAATTTCAGATTTTTTACGATGTTTCAATAATGAAAAAAATAATGTAACCGGACTTTCATCTAAACAAAGAAACAATGAAAAAGAACACTATAAACTGAGATCTTCAATCTATCTAAAGTAAATTATGATGAAATGAATGATTTTGATTTGTGAGGTAGAGATGGCAGAAATATGAGAAGAGCCAGCGAAGATTGGTTGTGTTGTGTGTATTGAAGTCAATTATGGCAAAACTGCAGAGTGGCTTTGGGTGGGGCTGTGCTTAAAATAACCTGCAACAGTCTTTTCCAAGTTGCAATTTGCAGACTGCATATCTCTCTATCTTTCAATCAATGCAGGATTTTTGTTTATCTTTTAAATCCAATGATCTTGAATTTAAGGGTGTTTCCATATACATACATAAATGCAGTAAATGGAAATGACAGTGTGTTTTGCAGCCTCTCTGACTGTGACTATGACAACTCTTCAAACCATTCAACTCCAATAATGTTAGTCACAGAACATACTCGCAAAACATCCTCCTTCTTTTTTATTTTTCTTTTCAAAATCCAACTAATTATCAACTACCTTTTTTCTTTTCTTTTTACTTAGATATATTTCACCATAACATTTATTGTATTTCAGAATAAAGTTATCGATTCTGATCTTAAAATAATTTTTTTTTTGTTCATATTTTCATACTTAATCAATATATAACTTTTTCTTTTTCATTTCTATACTCATTGAGCAACGTTATGCAGTGTTTATATTTGTACCTGTCTTCGTGTGATTTTCATATTAATTAATTATTTTTATAAAAGATAATAAAAATCATGGAAATTGACGTATAAATTTATAAAATATTCAATATTAAAAAACGTATTAATAATTCTTTAATATTAAAAAAACAAATTATAATTCTATAATTTCAAATGGATAAACAATAATATAATCAAAGTGAAATAATTACATAAAATATTTTAGAATTACACAGATAAAATTTCATATAATATCAAAATAAGTATTAATTTTATCGCATCCTATTTTTAATAATAAAATATTACTAAAATGAAATATTAATATATGATAATGAAATCACTGTTAAAAAACAAACATACAAAATATATTATCTATGTTTATAAAATCATTGGATTTTTCAACTAATTCACCCTTAACTCTCTGTTAGAATAATGATAGATAATATTCTTTTAAATTCATCTTACTACGGTGATCATCATAAAAAAGAACATACACAAAGACAGACAATATAATATAATGATAAATTAAAGTATCAAAATAATAGACAATACAAAAAAAATTATAAGCTAAAGTATCAAAATAACATATATATATTTTTAAAACAATAATAATACACATTCATATTATAAATCAAACAACATATAACATAAAATAATTCTCAAACTCTTATTGAAAATGGTATGAATTAGGTCTTAAATTTAAAAAAAACTAAGTCAATTAAGCATTTTTCCTTAAGTGTTAACAGACACGTTAATTAATGCTGACGTGTTACACAACCAATACACTGATGTAATAACGATTTATTATGTGAATTTTTATTGAAATAAAAAGTTTTTGACTTAAGACAAAATTTAATCAGTTATGTTAGGGATTTAGTTTTGGATAATGATACTTAAACAACATTTTTTTTACAACATTTGAATATCATTTACGTGTCATTCTATGATTAGTTTAAAATTATTTTACAATTAATAATAATAATTATAAATACTACGATGGACCAATCACATAATAACACATAAATGATATTTAAATATTATAAAAAAAATATTGTTTAAATATCATTATCCTTTAGTTTTATTGAGATTAGGACTTTTTAAAGTAAACAGCCTTAGAGAAATACTTTTTAAACAACAAAACAGAAAGACTCTCCTCAAAACCACAATCCTTACAAAACAACAAAATCACGGTCCTAGGCCGTCTTCATCTTGCCTTTTTTCCGTAAGGTATCTTCATCATTCATAAATCAACATTAAAAAAAAAAAAGAGGAAACTTTTATTTGTGTTGTTATTGTTATTGATTTTTAAAGTTTTAAATTTCGATGAACCTTGAAAAACTGCAGTGGGTGGTGTTGCATAAAAACAGTGTCGACCACAGTGTTTAGAAACAGCGCGAATAAGACATCGTCTAGATAATTTTAGATGTTTTATGTCTGAAAAACATCTAAAAAAACATTTAAATCATCTTTATCTCAATTGGTAAATATATAAATTTTTAATTATACGATGAGTTAATAATAATGTACATTAATCATAAATTGGTTTCATGGATATGACTCGTGGCATTCTATTTCTCTCTTGGTGGTATGTCCGTATATTTTTGTCGATAATCTAAGAGCTCCATAGTTTTCGGTGAATTCTTGTATATGGCCACCTTTTTTTGTACAAACAATAATGAGATTCCTCCTCAAAGTAAAATCGAAACACACACACGGTTACGCTTTATCCCTTCAACTAAATTAACCGAACTCTCTTTTCTGTTCAACTCAAATTACAGAACACCCCATAACTATGCAATGCCATCCCCACTTTCTGTGAACACTGATTCATCATCACATTGCTCTGTCACACCACCTGCTTCTGCCATAAAGGGAACAAAACAACCTTCCCAAACCCAAAAGTTCCCTCTTTGATCCCCTCTTATCTCTTTCTCTCTCTCTCTCTCCTCTGTTCTTTTCTGTTCACTCGTCAGAGCAAACACTTGACACTTGTTCACCTTCACCATGTCCTGTCTAACACCCCCCTCTCATTTACTGCTTTTTACTACTTTGCCATTTTCCTCTCTTTCTCTTCTTCTATTGGCCTCGTCTCCCCCATCACCACCATTATTACCTTTATTATTGTTTCAACAACCCCTTTTCTGCGCTACATTCAAGGGATTCTTCTTTGTCACTTTCCAACATTTTCCTTCTTTTTCATTTGCTCAGGTTCTTTTCTTTTTCACTGTTCTTGTACCCGCATTGTCGTTTCGCACGCAATGTTCGTGTACATTGCCAATCTTTTTTTTTTTTCATGTGTTGGAATATTATAATCTGAACTGGAGATTCTCTTCTTCTTTCCCTGTCCTATTTTCTTTCTAATGCTGACGGAATGGAAACAGTACATTTTTGCTGTTGAGATAAGAACTAACCATAATGCCGTAATGGGGTTGCTTTTGGTTATAGTCTGATGAAAGGTACTTCATTTCTTTTTCTCTTTGTTTAATTTATGGTCATGTTCATTTCCCGCTAGAAATGTTCCGCAGAGCTTTCAATGAGGAACGAGTTTAGCTTTTCTCGACATTTAAATCACTATTGAAGTTATTTATTTCATTGAACTTTGCTTGTAGTTTTTACCCTATGATTTTGTGCTTATTTATTTTATTTCATCCTTGTTTCCTCTTTTTCTGTGCCAACTGCGTTCTTATATGGCTATTTTTATGGCTTTTATTTCTTTTCTAGGTTGGTTACCGCTGTTTCATGCGGGTTCTGCTTATGCAAGAGTTAGGCAGTGATGGATGGTAGGAGACATTCTGTTGATATTCCTATTTCCAAAACTCTTGTGGCACTGAGGAGAGTAAGGTCATTGAGGGATCCATCAACTAATGGTGTCAGCAAACTCTCTCCTTTGATTCATTATGGAGATTGGGACAATGGTTCTAGTAATGGGGTTTCTCTGAGTTTGAGATTTCTGAACGGTTCTCATGCTGGTGATTGCGACGGTAATAGTTTTTCAAAATCAAACAGTTTAGACTTTAAGGATCTGAGAGAGCAGGAAACTGCTGGGTTAGAATTGAAAATGTTGAACTATAAGATGAACTATTGTGGGATCTCTCGTCAGGAAGGGCAACGGGATGATGAACCTGTGTACTCTAATCCTAAGCAGCAAGGTATTTCTGGAGATAAATCGCCAAATGGAAGCAGTTGTAGTAACCATGAAGGTGAAAGATTGGATTTGGTTGCCATTACGCCTCCATGTAATCATTTGAAGGATGGGGAGTTATGCTATTTATCAACTGCATTGAGAGTAGATCACTCAAAGTCAGCTAGAAAATCACTACGCAAGAATCAAACGAAACCATCTGGAGTGGTGGGTGATATAGCAAGCCATGTAGGAAGTCAACAGTGCCTTTCTGTTTATGATTCTATCTCAGCTCGTTGTGGCTTGGAACATGTCACTAAAGATGTTGACGCTTTAGATAATCTCCATGGATGTGGATTAAGGAGTTGTTGGTCAAAGTCACCAAGGTTTTAGAGGATCAAATCATTATTCCGAAATAGAAGGCCTTCCCTTGATATTGCAGCACGCTAACGAAACGGATCCCAATGGACGTAGAAACATTGGACACATTGGTGGTGAAATTAGTCCAAATATGGAAACTCCTAGAAGTTTATCTGTGAAATTCAGGCCAAAATCTTTTGATGATTTGGTTGGACAAATGTGATAGGTAAGTCTCTTTTGGGTGCTATCTGTAGGGGAAGGATAGCATCATTTTATCTCTTCCATGGTCCACGCGGCACGGGAAAGACCTCAGCCTCTAGGATATTTGCTGCTGCACTGAATTGCCTATCCTCTATGGAGCAAAAGCCTTGTGGTCTGTGTAGAGAATGCGTTTTGTTCTTCTCTGGAAGAAATAAGAATGTTAGTGAAGTAGATTCTTTGAGAATCAATCGTGCAGAGAAAGTTAAATCCCTTGTTAAGCATGCATGCATTCCTCCAGTTTCCTCAAGCTTTAAAGTGTTCATTGTTGATGAGTGCCAGTTATTGCATGGAGAAACATGGGCGTGCCTTTTGAATAGTCTAGAGAATGTTTCTCCTCATGTGGTTTTTGTGATGATCACTCCTGATTTGGATAACGTTCCTCGGAGTGCAGCATCACGGGCTCAGAGGTATCACTTTGCAAAGATTAAGGATGTTGACATTGTAAGAAGATTAGAAACAATATGTATCGAAGAAGGTCTTGAATCTGAACAAGTTGCTTTGGACTTCATTGCTGCTAGATCCTGTGGTTCTCTTAGGGATGCAGAAATTATGCTTGATCAACTGAGTTTGCTTGGTAAAAAGATCACAGTATCCTTAGTCCACGAGCTAGTGAGTGTTTTGCTTTGTTCTCTGCGTGTATGCCATTGCAATTGTCTTCATTTTCTCTTTGTGAGCATTATGTCTTACCCGTCTTGTTCTGCAGACTGGGATCATTTCTGATGATGAATTGCTTGATTTGTTGGACCTAGCTTTATCCTCTGACACTTCAAATACAGTTATACGAGCCCGGGAACTTGTCAGAACAAGGATAGATCCTTTACAACTTATATATCACAGTCCGCTCTGCATATATTGTGAAGCTCATTTAATCACTTGTTCTTACTGAATGCTTATATTAGCTCTAATATTGGTGATTACTTGATCGATTTTTATGTGTTGTTTGTGTACAAACATGGTTGCTTATTAATCATGGTTGTGCATCATCAAAAAAGGAGGAGATGGTTGAGATTGTTGATAAGGGAAACACTGGTTTAGCTGACCTTAATCTCACAGTGCTCTGGTTTTTTATGATGAAAACACATTATTAATAACACATGTATTGTTATGTGTTACATGTTCTATTCTTTATTGAGATCTATCTTAATGAAAATGTTGTCTTCATTTTGATATATGTATGCATATTCATTGATTTGATACTTGATACATCTTGTGTGATTTCATTACATGTGTTTTAGAAAGGAAAACCACATGCACTTTATTGAACTTATATTGTGTGGCAAATCTACAAGTTTTAAGTCGACTTTATTATGAAGTAAGTCGATTTAAACTCGTGTCTTTGCACATATTTTCAAAAGCAGTGTTGTGTGTGATTTTGCATTGAAAAGTATTTCAAAACTAATTTGAAGTGTATAAGTCGATTGCATGCGCAGTGAATTCGACTTAGTTAGTTATTTGATTTGAAATTCAGTTAATGCTTGTGTGTTGTAACGACTATATTTCATTTGTCTATTGAAGCATTAAATGAAAGTCAAATGTATTAATTGCAAAATCAATTTGGTTGTTATGACTGCTGCTAATTGACTTATTTGTTATAATTGTCTGATGTCAGTCGACTTCATTAGTAGCGCAGTCGACTATAGGAGCATCTGATTTATAGAAAACAATAAATAGATGTGATTTTGTTAATCACACTGACTTTTGTTGAACTGACATTTTCATTTGCTATTTCAGATTGAGATCCTGTGATTGATTGCTCAAGGAACTCATCAATAAGACCGTGGTGATCATTCTTTGAAGAGGTTCTGCAGGGAGACGAATTTCGTGCTTACTGGTTGATCAAGTTCTACACATTTGGTGTTCATCTGTTGATCAAGTTTTGTATCAATCTTTGGAAAGATTGTTGCTGTCATGTTGGGATTACAAGAGGTAGACTCATGGAGTCTTGGACACTTTGAGGATTGTTCAAAGTGGGTTGAAGATTGCAGAAGAGGGGATATCTTGCTGCATATCTTTGTGTTGACTGCCTATACTTTTAGTTAGAGGGTTAGAGAGATTGTCTATATTTTTGACGTGGAGGTCTCTATAGAAATCTTGCTGTAAAAACCTTGACTAATATAGTGCATTGGCTTCCTGGTTGTGGAAGGACACTGGATGTAGGCATTGAGGCTAAACTAGTATAAAAACACTGTGTTTGCTTTCTCTTTCTCTACAATTTTACATTAAGTCGACTTTATTGTTTTCGTAATCAACTTTATATTTCCGTTGCACTTAAACTTTTATTCCTTGCGATTCAAGAAAACTTTATAAAGGTTTATACTTTGTGAAAAATATTTTTAAAAGACTCTGATTGTTAAACCTCACCAATTAATCCCCCCCCCCCGCTCTCTTGGTGTTGAAACTGAGCCATCCTATTTCCAACATAATCCTTTGAAACTCTCATCAATTTAATTGATCTTTATTATATATGCTTTACTTCATTAATTGTTAGGGTTTTTCCCTCTATACTCTATGCATGCTTTGTTTAACTCATTCAATTGCATGATCATTGATTTTCTCGATATGGACACATACGGGGAAATCTAGACTTGGGGAAATTCTCTCGGGAGCAATATTACCTAGACATAAGGATATGAGGATCGATTGCCTTTAAGCTTCTGTGCGAATGTAATGAATGATTAATTGTTAGGGAGACAAGACATTGTAAACTAGTAATTAGGAGTAGGCTCTCTTCACCAAGACATCGGGTTTAGGGTAAATTAAAAAGTGGCATTGAAATTAATGGAGGAGTTGAATTCATAAATACATGAGAGTGGATAGGATAAAATCGGAAACCCCAACAACATAATTCATCCATATATCATTCACTTTCGTATTCTTTTGGCTAATTGATCAGCAACTGCATTCATGTTTATTTTGTTTTGCATTATAAACACTGATTTTCGTTTCTCAAGTCTTAAATAATCAACAAATCACATGATTATCTAGGTCAATGAGTCTCTAGGGAAAACGATACTTGGTATTACCATTTATATTACTTGATATGATTCGGTACATTAGCCAGAGTCTTAACAAGTTTTTGGCGCCGTTGCCATGGACTCGTGTTTTAACTATTCTATTCGTGTGATTATGGATTAACTTTTACTTGAATTTTTTTATGATTATTCTTATGTTTTAGTTAGTTCTAATAAATGTTTTCTAGGGTTTTGTGCCTAATGTTTGCAGGATGCAATTCGGACAAGAATTTAACTATATGGGCACTCAATTCTACCAAGGTAATCTTAACCATTGGTGGGAACCTCACTCAAGCATGGATCAAAGTCAATTTGGGCAAGCAGTCAGAAAATTTGAGGGGTTGCCACAACAACAATGGCAGCAACAACTCTCTCTATCAGAAAGCTTGGATGTGCCTGATGTTTGCAGGACGCAATTTAGACAAGAATTTAACTATATGGGCACTAAATCCTACCATGGTAATCTCAACCACTGGTGGGAACCTCACTCAAGCATGGATCAAAGTCACTTTGGGCAAGCTGTCGGACAATTTGAGGGGTTACCACAACAACAATGGCAACAAAAACTATCTCTATCAGAAAGCTTGGAGGAGACCTTTCAACAATTCATCCAAATGGCCATCTCTACTCAGAAAAGCACCGAAGCGACATTCAAAAGGATGGAGATGCAGATTGGTCACTTAATTGAGAAATTGGACGATTTTGGGGTTAAAACTAAAGTTAACCGTAGGGAGGAATGTCAAGCTATTTTCACTGAAAGTGACAATATTTTAGATGAGAGAAAAATAGAGAGAAAATAAAAAGAAAGGTTGAGTGAAAAAGAGAAAGATGTAAAGAAAGAGAAAGAAGTGGTGGAGAGAGAAAAGAGAAAGAGAATTTGTGTGAAGAGAGAAGCGAGGTTGAGAGAAAAAAGAAAGAGAAGAAGAGGGAAAAGAAAAAGAAAGAATCATATAAAAAAACCCTTTCTTCAACCAACTCTTACTCAATCCTTATCAAACCAAGAACCTGAATCTTCTCTTGTACAAACCATCTGTTAACATTTCCTTACCTCTAGATTGCCACTATAACTCAAAACCATAGCTCAAATCATCTCCTTCGTCCACTGACCCACTCTTCCTATTCTAAATCCATTAATAGTTCATCACTTTAAAGTTGACCTTGTAGCTTGAAACCGCACTTATCTTCTCTGTCTGATACCTATTTCTTCCTTGCTCAACTCACTTCTGACTCTTGAGGATTACCAAACACTCCCAACTCATTCTCATATAACAGCACCAATATTATTTCAAAGAACTCGTCCCTCACAAACCACCAATCCATAATTATGAAAGCTCTTCATGCATTCCTATTACTGACAATAACATGCTCACCATCATCTACTACGCTACTCTGATCCTCAAACTCCCTTGCTCATTAGTTGACTCAAAGAACACTTCTTCATGACAACTGTAACCTGAAAAATGATTACCCTTGAAAAACCTTCTTCAAAACTTCCATGACCTTGCAAAATCATGATAACTCTTCTCTTCCATGATAACCTTGTCATCCCATTTCCTCAACACTATTTTCTACTCCTCATAATGAACATGCCCGAAATCAGTCCTGATTGTTAAGACTTATACTAGACCGTTCCAACCTGTCCTTTAATTCTCTTCTGAGATTCTTCAACCTTGTAGTTCTCCCTATGATTACACTGAGTCCAAACACTACTGCTCTAACCTAACTTCCATCTTCCTCTTGCACTACACAACTTCAACAAGAACCACCCATAAAGAGATTATTGACACCGGTTCTGCTTTACACACCACAACAAAATGAACTTCACTTCTCCAAGGTATGAAAAATTCAATACTTGTTGCAGAACATCAACCAAAACCCTTACACCATAAAGATTTATCTTCTCTCCTCCACATATCCATGCTAACCTCTTTTGATTCTCGCACCCTTTTTCTTCACTTTCTAACTTGATCCACAATTGATGTATAACCACCGACTTTTCTTCTTGAAACATGAAGCTTCTCTTGAAGAACATAAAGCGCTAGAGAACTATTTTGAAACAACAAACCTCCATTGAATCACACCTCAAACTTACGAAAGAACAACATCATCTCTTCACTTGCACTTAACAGACATCTTGAATTCCCATAACACTTGCTCCCACCTTTTTCTCAACTACACTTGATGCACCACCTTCACTTTCCTTCCCTACCAAGAAACCACTCCATATAAACTTCAAACCTGAGCCCTTAAATTAACTCCACAAGCGCCACATCACTTGGAATTCTTCATGCACTCATCCCAGCCAAATTAACTTAAAACCTTCTTCTTCAAGAATTGCCCTCTTCAACTCAGAATCTTTAGAAATACAAACACTATCTTTAATCCTCTGAATCTAAAGATACCATAAACCAGCAACACTAATCCTCTTACCTTATCAGAACTTACCAACTCACTGCCTATTCAACATCCACTTCTATCTCGATCAAACTCAGTCGAACATTGAACATCACCATAAAACCACAACCGATGAAAACTGACTTTAAACCAACGTGCAACTTCATAACTCTGAACGTCTCAACCAACCCAGACTCTTTGATTATTCGCGATACCCTCTTTCACAACGTATATTGTAACCACTGTTTGCCATCTGTTCTAAAACCTTTCTTCTCCTTTCCTCATCCATTGTGCTCTAAATTCTCTAACCTTATACTTTCCTACCAAACTGACATTCTGATGTACTCCTTCTTTCAACACTTGAAATCTCTCATCTCAGCTAATGATCAAACCTTTCATCTATACGAACCACTGATCTTGAAACATCCTTCTAAACTTGACCATACAATATCCACTTGCGATTAATTCTTAACCATCTCCATCTGATTATTATTCAACTCATAGCACTACAATACTTCAATTCTCCTCACAGACTTCATGTTCTCTCCATCTTGTAAATTCCACCTTTTATTACACACCCTTAAATATACTTTAAGTCTTACACAACTGCTTCTCAAACTCTTCTTCTTCTAATTTCTTTCTAAACATTGATTCCTTTTATTCCACTTCAAAATTATTATTCCTTTCTTAACTTAAGCTTTAAAACCATCTACCACTTTTCTTACTCAAATCCCAAACCTTGCCACTCCAATGCTTATCCAAAACTCCTTTTATTTTAGCCTCTTGAACTCAACTTGTAGGAAAAAGAATGACTTAGTTTCAACACCAGGAGGGGGAGTGAATTGGTAAGGTTCAAAAATCAAGTCTTTTTCAAATCTTTTTCGCAAAGTATAAACCTTTCAAAAGTTTCTTGAATCTCAAGGAACAAGATAAATTAGTGCAGCGGAAAAATAAAGTTGACTACGTAGATAGTAAAGTCGAATTAAAGTAAAGAGTTCAGGGATAGAGAAAATCAAATACAATTTTTATACTGGTTCAACCAACACATTATTAATAACACATTTCTTGTTATGTGTTACATGTTCTATTCCTTACTGAGATTGTATCTTAATAAACATGCTTGTGTTGATTCTGATATATGTATGCATATTCACTGATTTGATACTTGATACATCTTGTGTGATTGCATTACATATGTTTTAGAAAGGAAAACCACATGCACTTTTTTGAACTTATATTGTGTGGCAAATCTGCAAGTTTTAAGTCGACTTCATTATGAAGTAAGTTGATTTAAACTCGTGTCTTTGCACAAATTTTCAAAAGCAGTGTTGTGTGTGATTTTGCATTGAAAAGTATTTCAAAACTGATTGGAAGTGTCTAAGACGACTACACGCGTAGTGAACTCGACTTAGTTAGTTATTTGATTTGAAATTCAGTTAATGCTTGTGTACTATAACGACTATATTTCATTTGTCTATTGAAGCATTAAATGAAACTCAACTATATTAATTGCAAAATCAATTTGGTTATTATGACTGCTACTAATTGACTTATCTGTTATAAATGTTTGATGACAGTCGACTTCATTAGTAGCGCAGTCGACTGCAAGAGCGTCTAATTTATAGAAAACTATAAATAGACGTGATTCTGTTAATCACAGTGACTTTCATTGAATTGACATTTTCATTTGTTGTTTCAGATTGAGATCCTGTGATTGATTGCTCCAAGAACTCATCAAGAAGATCGTGGTGATCTTTCTTTGAAGATTTGCTGTTTCAAAAATCGTTATTTTTATACTTAATTTTGATACTAAATGCACCCTTTTTGACTTAGAAACTTGCTTTGACTCATGATTTTGCTTTAATTTTGTGAGTAAGAGAGTTGAGGATATGCTTTATGATTTTACTACTAAATTCCCTTAATTTTGAAAGTTTTTGGAATGATCTGAAAGAAAGGTTAAAGTATCAAGGAGTTACAGTGGAGAATAGTCAACCAAAAACCAGAAAAGTCAACCAGAATCAGAAAAGTCAACCACTCAATTAGAAAAGTCAACTAGTCAACCAAAATGCTGAAAAGTCAACTAGAGCGAGTTTTGGGTCAGTTTCTGCGATTTTTATGATATGTTTTGGGACTTGACCCGTTTTCTGTTATTGTTATGTCCTATTTAAAGACCCAGACACCTTAAGACCCAGACACCTTAAGGAATGTATCTTTTGATGGCTTAAGTATAGAAACACACTTTTCACCCATTTGGGGGCAGATTTGGGGATGCGGGAGCTCTCCTCTTCTCTTTCGAGGGTCTCTACGTCTTTCATTCCTTTGTACACCTAGTTTCTTCATGAAGATGGAGAACTGATCTCATTTGTTATTGGGAAAGATGTAACCTCTAAAATCTCTTGTATTTGAATTGATTCTTTTATTAGTTGTTAGAGTTTTTCCTCCATCATATTTGCATGCTTTGTTTAAGATATTATTCAATAGTGTGATCTTTGATTCTATATTTATGGACACATATGGGTAGATCTAGACATGAGGGAATTCTCTCTGGAGCAATATTACCTAGACATAGAGATAGGAGGACCGATTGCCTTTAAGCTTCTGTGCGAATGTAATGCATGAACAATTGCTAGGGAGACAAGACATTGTAAACTAGTAAATAGGAGTAGGCCCTTTTCACCAAGACATTGGGATTAGGGTAAATTAGAAAGTGGCATTAACATTAATGAAGAAGATGAATTCGTTTATGCATGAGAGTGATTAGGTGAAATCTAAACCCTAACAATATATTCATCTCATATTATCAACATCATCCATTCACTTTTATGTTTAGCTTCAATTAATCAAATTGCATTCATGCTTATTTTTCCGCACTTTGCATTTTAAACCCCAAAATATTGTTCTTATAGTCTTGATTGCTTAAGCAAAAGCACAACTATTTAGTGTCGTGAGTCTCTTAGGAAAACGATACTTGGTCTTACCATTTTATATTACTTGATACGATTCAGTAACCGAGGACTCGTGGTATAACTATTCTATTTGTGTGATTTTTAACCGATTAGACTTTTTATTTTTGTACTTTTTATCTTTCTATCTTTTTATCTTTCTATCTTTCTATCTTTGTATCGTTATCTTTCTAAAACAAAAAGGAGAAGAAAAAAAAATCTTTTAGTTTTTATATTTTTTGGGCTAATTGTGTGCTCTAGTGCAGTGTTCTTTAGTGTATGTAGGATAAAATTTGTATTAGGAGCACAAGATCATCAGGACCTCTCTTTTTATGTTTGGAAGTAGAGAAGACTATCAGTAGTAGATAAAGAAGATAGATAATGAAGAAGACAGATAAGAAACCAATACCCTGATATGAAAAGTGATGAACCCAAACCTGGCACACCAGTGAAATTTAAGAATAGGTTATGGGTTGTCAAGACTATCAAAGCAAACAGAGTTCTTGAGATTGAGGATCCTTATTCTAGAAGAGTAAAGTTGGTGATAAGAAAATTGTTGAGACTTTGTTGGTGTCATGTAGGAAGGAGGACCACCAACATCAGAAATCCGGATTGAGCTTAATTGGGTCAAGCAAGTGACGTTAAAGAAGCACTTGTTGGGAGGCAACCCAATTTCTAACCTTTTCTTTTTAATTGATTTAGTTGTGTGGTTTGGATGTGATTTTTCTTTGTGTGTGTAAGTATTTTTAGGTTAAATGCTGCTTCTGATGGCAGTGATGATATCATCTACTAATGGATGCTTCTACAACATCTACTGATGGATGTTGCTATGAAAGAGGACGGTGAATATACATCTACTGATGGATGTCACTAACAACATTTACTGATGAATGCTACTGGGATAGCATCTACTGAGGGATGTTAGAAAGTTTAAGTATCTACTGAAGGATACAGGAAGGTACACCTACTGATGGGCGTTGGTAAGGATTGCACTTACTAATGGGTGCTAGAAAGATTTTGGGTCAGGCTAGTGACGTTAAACAAGAACTACCTGGGAGGCAACCCAGTTGCTTGATTTATTTTTTTTGCATGCTTAATATTGTTCTAGTTGCATTTACGGCTTAATTGTTACATATGTGAGTAGAATGAGTGGGAATTGCGTGAAAATTAAAATTTGAAAGTTGAAATTAAGGGTTACAGGGTCCAAGACGCTTAAAGAAAAGCAAAAAGGGAAAAAGCCAACTCGTGCCCACCGCCGGGCGGTGAACTCACCGCTGAGTGGTGGCGTCGTTGAGGGCTCAAGTGGTTTTTAAAGTTGGGCTTAGCTTTCTTTGCCCATTGCACGATTTATATTCCCCTTAGGGCTCACCCAAGTGTCCAGTCCCAGATCCCCAACCTCTCTTTCACTTTCAAACACTCTTCAAAGGCTCTCCCATCACTTCTCCTATCATCCCACTTCTAGAAAACCCATTCTCCATCATCACTTTTGCATCATTCCATCATCAAAGTTTGGGTTTTTCTTGAG
>JAFNIE010000722.1:0-25895 GCA_027742785.1 Vigna reflexopilosa | reverse complement strand
TTCGCCAGCAACTTGGTCAAGATCCCTTCGACCACTAGAAGTGATTTTCCTACCTCTGCAATGAAAACATAAAGCACAAAAAAACTTTGAATACCAAAACAGAATTAAGCTACAAAAGACAAATAAATGCTGAAAGAACCAACGACAAGAAAGGATGTAGCAAACTTCTTCTCAATGTTATCCATGGCAGATGGCTGAATACGGCATAAGGCAAACTAGCATCATATAGACACACCATTGCATTTACGACACCATCAAAACCATATAAAAACACCTTTAAACTTACGGCACCACCATAGTGGGCCTGTATATTCACAAATTGTGTATGGTGAATGAAATCCACCATGCAAGTCTGCCATAGGTCAACCATTGAATGACAACATACTTAAATTAAAAAACTTGGTATTTTCTCCATTAGAACTTGTGGCATGTAATTAAGAATTGAAACATGAATTACCCTTTAGTATCAATCTCAACAATGTTCATGATCTCCAACTGTTGCAGAATGTGTCTGGCAATAGCACCACTGCTCTTGCAGAAATGTGGTGGGCGGCTTCCATTCCTCTTGCTTCCACCATAGATTCTCTGGAAAGCACCAACACCGAGACCACCTCTCAAATAAATCTTTCTTGCCATTGAGGCTGCAATCAAGGTTGAATTCCATTAGTCATGACCAAAGTGAATATTATATAAGTTGTGTTACCATAAACTCACCAGCTCTCACGTAATACCAGTCTGGATCATATGGAGCCAGTTCCTTAAATTTGGCTGTTTTTACAATATCAGTCCACTCAGGAAGCTCCATCTGTTGAATGAACTAAACTTTCAGAAACTAGAACGAAAAAACCTTCAAGGCTCAAATGTCACCCACCTAGTTACTACTTAAATAAACACTAAGAATCAGCACATACAACATTGATAGACATTTGCAGAAGCACCACAGATAAACGATTCAACTTCAAATTAAGATGTCAACGAAATAAATTGTAACTATCATTCAAGACCATGGAAAAAAAACTAAAGCAAACAAATATCTTCCATACCCCATTATAACATAAACACTTCTCACTCATATATCACATCCAGATATAAAATAAATCTACCAACCTTTCCACCCACAAGACAACATACAATCAGGGTCCTACCCATCAAACAACATACAATAACTAATACTCAAGGTTTAAAAGCAAGACACATGACCGCCGTTGCACCTGTAAAATCAAATTTTTGAGATGTTCACTGCAACAATTAAGGCCACGTTTGTCCGCAATAACAAATATTGTGACAAACCACAGTCTCCACCACAAATTATATCCAAAAAGGTACACAGGTTAAGTACATTAGTTCACCAGTACAGCAATGGATCCCCTTAGTACAAGGGAGAACATTTAATTTAAACTTTTACCTTAGAATAACCATAATGCAGGTAAAAAGATATTACTATCATCTTTATTATTTCGAACCAGACACAACAAAAAGACAACATTAAAGAAACATCAAACTACAAAAACAACCCAGCCGAGTAAGAGAATTGGATGGCGAGGAAAAAGTGGAAATTCGAAAGACCCAGAAAGGGAAACGATGAAAGACGTGGAAATTTTGAACCTTGCCAGAACGCTTGAGGTGGGATGCGTAAGCCTTCACAAAATCATGTGGCGAAACATCCTTAACAGTCCTCGCTGTTGCCATTGATGAATCACTGGAAAAATAAAAATTAGCTATCTCAGAACTCAATCTCACTCTGGTAGGCTGAAAGGGGGCATTATAAGTTGTTCACAGTTCTTATAAATCGACCTCAAATTAGGGTTTTCGCTTCTTCTCGGGTCATGACCGACCCGATTCTATTGGGCTTAGATCTTTTTTATTTTAACCTGGTTTTTGCAGAAGTTGAGTCCGTTAGTCTGTTAAATTTTATTTTTACTTTTATGTGGATATTTTTACAGATAAAACTTCTGAATATAAAATCTTATTTCAAAGTACAATATATTAGAATATAAATAAATAAATAAATATTTTTTCTTACTTTACAAATAAATTACTCCAACAATCTTTTAGATTTTAAAAAACAATTATACGATAATAATATGATTATCACTAGTTTTACTTGTGATTATATAAAATTTCTTCTGTTTTTTTTTTCTATTTCTACACTTGTATTTTCAATTATTTAGAAAAATACTAGACCGAAATTATTTTTATATTACGTACATATGTTAATATTTACGAGGCAGATTATTATAAGTATTAAGAAAATTAGGAATGGTTGTATAATTTACGAAGTACAAGAAATCATACATGAAATGAAATCTCCTATTAGACTACAAAATTTATAACTTTTTCTATAAAAAAATGAGTTATTCAATTTAATTTAATTTTTGAATTATCATAAAAATGACTGTTTACTCTATATATATATATATATAATAACAATTTTAGTACACTTCTCTAAATATACTTTAATTAATTGGTTTTTAGTAAATTAACTATAAAATAGGAAGAAATAAGTTACTAAAATAAATATTTATTCATTTGTTAATATTGACTTTACATTTTGCATAAGAGAGTATTTTTATTTATAAATATTGGATGTTACTATCGTTATTTATATTTTGATATAAAGTTTCATAACTAGGTTTGATAAAGTGAGTAAACTACACATGTTTCAAAAACATGTGAATAATGTGAAAATGATATGAGTGAACTATATATGTTTCAGGAGAATAATGTGAAAATGATAAAGAAAATACTTGGATTTTTTAGAGACAAATTTAATTTTATATGTTTGATTACAAAATATATAAATAAATTAATTAATTTAATTATGGATGAGTTGTAAAGTTCAATGCTTATTTATGAACAAAAGGTAAAAGAGAAAGAATCAATAACTATTGAACATGTCAAATTCACATTCACATGTTAGAAATATGAGAAAGAAAGAAACGCGTATTAAAACAGGAGATAACAACTATGTGAGAGGGTGAAGAAGAGCCAAAATATTTGTAAATAGAATTGTTATTATATGTTATTAGTGTCAAAAGCAAGAACACTCCTAGTTCAAATGCCCACATCTAGAAAAAGAACCAACTATGTTGAGTCTCATGATAAAAAATGTTGTTAATGGTTATGTTAGAAGTTCATGGCACTAAAGATAAGGGGATATGGTTCCCTTATTCTTCAAATCATATGACTAGAGATAAACTATGGTTTGTTGAATTAGATGAAAGTTACAAACATATTGTTAGACCGGAAACTATAAAGACCTAGAAAATGATGTTTTTGAAATGATAGTGGTTTAAAAATAGTGACACTTGATTATAACGAAACTATTTATAATAAAACAAAATGTCACTCTAATATCAAATGTAAAGACCTAAAAAATGGTGCTTTAGAAATGATAGTAGTTTAAAAATAGTGAGACTCAATTATTTTAATATTAAACGATTTTATTATAAATAGTTTCGTTATAAACACGAGTTTCATTATTTCAAAACACATTATCTCTCTAGAAACCATTTTTTTAGAGTTCTCCAACTTCTCTCTACCTTTTTCTCTACTCATTTGATTGAAGAACTGAGACCATAGGAGTGATCCTGACAACAGACTCTTCCATAGAGCTGTCAAAATGGGTCACAACCTGAGGGTCAACCCGGCCCACCACGGGTTCAATCCGCATGAGCCGGGTTGGGTTTGAAAAAATTATATTTTTTTTTATGCAGGTCAGATTTCAATCCGGCTCATTTAAACCCGGCTCATGCGGGTTGAACCCGTGGTGGGCCGGGTTGGCCCATCAACCCACCTACCTAATTTTATTTTATTAAAATTTAATTTTAATTTTATAAAAAAATATTTATTATTTTGTTTTTGCTTGAAAAATTTATTTAAGTTTCTTATTTTAAAAATTAATTAAATACTCATGTTAGGAGTGAAATTTGGGAGTGAAATTTGTTTAGATTTGAATTATAGAAAGTTTGTAATTTTTTTATTTAAAAAAAATTGTAATTAAGTGAGCTAGTGAGCCAACCCGTTTACCCACCTACCCGTGGTGGGTCGGGCCGGGTTCGAATTTTTCTGGCTCGCTAATAAATGAGTCGGATTGGGTTGGCTCACTAAGTGACCAACCCGTGGTGGGCCGGGCCAGCTCGGGCTAGGTGGCCCGTTTTGATAGCTCTACTCTTCCATTTAGACCGATCAATTTCTCCGTCTAAGTAAGTTAAGTTTCGGTCCTTTTTCTTCGATTCTTTCTTTATCTATTGTATGTGGGCTCGGTCAGCTTGCATGCATCTTTTTAGTCTTCAGTTTGAGTCCTTGATGATTAGTGGTTCTAACAGTGTACCATCATCGTCTTTTCGTTGTCTATAGATGCAGATAGAGCTCTTTGAGTTGTGGGTGTAGTATAGGATTCTTTATAGTAGTTTGGTCTTCTAAAAGGGTAAGCAAAGCTAATAATGCTTTAATTTTGTATGAGAAGCATGGATTTGTGTTTGATAGGTAGTGGAATTTATGTTTGTTGTGTGATATTGTATATTGATGAGTGCATTATTTCCTATTTATGAATATTTTGGTGTATGTTTGTGATTTAATAATGGTGTGAACTTTGGATGTTGTTCCATAGGTGTAAATCTTATGTAGAGTTGAAATTAGGAAATAGAGAGTGTTATTGAGCTAGCTTTTAGTCTAAATTGAGGTTTTAATAGGTGAATTTCTAGAGGAGGGGCTTTGGAGAGATAATTAATGTTTGATGTATGTTTTTAGATCATTTTAAACTTATATAGGATTTTAAATTTACCATAAATCTGATGTTGAGTTGGTAATATTCTAATAGGTTGAGTTTAGGTTGTTTTTGTTTCATTTTAGGGGTTTGGACTAGTGAGATTCTAAAGTAACATGTTTTTGCTAAAGGAGAGGGTCTATGGTCTTTTGTTGGGTCACTTCTAACTTGTTTAAACCCCTAAGTGGTCAAGTTTTGTGATATAAAGGGTAGAATTGAGTTTACACCCTTGTGAGTAGTTAAATTGGTTTAGTGCGCCTAATTCTGGTATAATGAGAAAATATGATGTTTAATGGTTATTTGGAGGCCATTTAGGATTTAGTTAACTACTTAGAATCTTAAGAACATAGTTTAAAGCAAAATAAATGAAATATATGAGTTTTAGTTGTAAGTTGATTGGTTGAATATTGGTTCTTGACCAAATCATCAAATTGGTAACTAATTTAAGTTATAAACCTGTTTTCAAATCATTCCCAGTGTCTAGGATGTCATTTTGATCATTTGGATAGGTATGGGGTCAACCAAGGTTAGTTTAGAGGCTTTTACTCTTCTGGTGTGGCAGTCAACGAAGCCTGATCACTAGAAAGCTGAGAGCTTTGGTGCTCAACTACACCAAAGTGGCGCTCAAGCACTAAGTTTGAGAGAAGGTTGGCACTGAGCAGTAAGAGTATGTCGCTCAGTGTTTTAATGTTTTAGCTTGTTTTACAATTCTAGTCAATTATATGGGTTTTTCAATATTATTTTGGCATGTAAAAGTTATAAAAATGGTTTAGTTACTTTGCAATGTACGTGTGTTCATTCAAGAATAAGACATTGTATGAAATTTACAAATGAACTAGTATAAAAATTCAAAAGTAAACATTTCTTCTTCTTAACATATTTATATTGCATGTTATTTATTTGTAACTAATATGAAAAGGAAATATTTATTAAAAATCATACTTTGAAAAGCTTTGTACATAATTTATTTGTCTTGTTGAAGTTGCATCTAATGACATTTTTTTCAACACATTTCTTAACAAACTTGTTGTACAATATGTCTATTTAACTTTAAATTTAATATGTTCAACGAAGATTTATGAATAATATTTTGACAATCTCAAAACACAATTCAACCTCCATTCTTATCGTTTTTATCTATTTTCTACTAACTTATAATGATTTTTTCAAATATTTTCTCTTTCGAATCATCAAAATCTTTTCTAATTTGAGTACATCATTCCTCAACTTGCTTAATCATTTTTGTTCAAACAACATTTTCCATCACATATTACTAAGGAAAGAAAGGTTAGAATAAGTCTACTCGTGATAAAAAAATTTAATATGATTAATTTCTTCATGAGAATTCTATTTGTATTGATAAGGCTCTAACAATAACAAATTGTAATAAATATTTTTATCAACTTAGTGACAATGTTAAGGAAGTAACAACCTCTTTTCCTTTAAAAAGAAAAGCCATATAAACAATATTACGAGAATTTCTATTGAGTCAAATATCATATTAAATTAAACAATATAAATTCTACTTGTTAAATTCATATTCTTCGCACGTATAACGAAGGACTTAAGTATTTATCTATGCTCAGATAATTATATAACACAAAAATTATTATCATATAAGATTGATATCTTATACGTTTAAATAATTAGTTATTTTATTAGAAGAAATAAAACTCAACCACATCATCTATTATTTATAATATATATGAGTTAAAAAAAAGTTATATTAGTTCCTATTGTTAATATATTACTTATTAAAATAAAATCACAACAACTTATCTAATAATCACAAAAATGAACTTCAACTTACTTTTAATACTCATATTTACTTATCATTTATTACTATCTTATTGGCTAACTAATTTTTATATAATAATAATTCTTTATAAAGAAATGAAATACATATGATCATTATTAAGTAAATTTCTCATTCCATATTAATTCTCATAACTAGTATTAAAAAACAACCATAACTATTAGCGTTTTTAGATCTTGTAAAATATTTACACTATTTTCTTACTCCCTAATCAATACTATTGTCTTGAAATACTTAACTATGTATCTACAAAAATTTAGAAAGATGATACAATTATTTTAGTAAAATTAATCTTTTTGTTGCCTTGGAATAATGTATTACTATTTTTATATATATAAAATCTTAAACAACAAAATAAATAAAATGGAGTGAGAATTAAAAGTTCATGATTAACTTAAAATGAAGAGTTAAGCATTATCAAATCCTATGTTAATAATATCATGCATATCTCGTCCATATGTTCATCTAAAAATTGGTCAATAAACAATTTTGTTTGGTTTGATAGAACGATAAAACTGCTGATTAAAAAAAATTAGAACCATAAAACTTGTCTCTAATTAAACTAATAAATCAGTCAAAATCCGGTTCAGCGTGAATTAATTTTTTTAAAGTGTTACTTTGAATTTTTTTTCTTAAAAATAACAAAATATTTATATTTTCTCTCAATTATTTTTAAATAATATTATTAAGCATTATTGAACCTTAATGCCATAACGTTAAAAATTTATAAAAAAAATATTATTTTTTATTTTAGTTGTATCAAGTTACGATATTTCTCTAATATTATTTACTAAAATACCATATTTGTTTATTACATCATTATTTGTGCGTCATGCACAAAATATTTGCTGGTGCAAGTTTTAGATAAGTATACTCTTTGTTATGGTGGTAAAGTCAAGACCTACAAAATCGGCCATAATAATAGCCAAAGCAGTGGCCATTGATCCGTGCACATGGAAATTGTGACAAGCGTTGATCTTGTAGACGAAAACACCAACGTTGTTCCAACCAACTGCATCAAACATGTAAAAGCAGTGACTACGAGGAGACACTACATAGTTCATTGTTTGTTCCTCCAAGTTGGGTAAAACTGTGACACTTCGATGGTTACTGCACCTGCATCGTAATCATCGAACCTACATTTCTAAAATCTGAACCAAACCCAAGTGTTTCAAATCTCCTTCGTATTCTCCATCCACCCTCATTACACGTTTCTACCCTTTTCGTGTCTTCTCAGATTCATCACACACACACCCTCTTCGGTCTCAACGGCTCTTGCCTTATATTTTCACCGACCCACATAGCCATTCTCACCATTCTTAGCAGATCACGCACTCCTTTGGGAAGACAAGAAGGAAAGCCTGGTTTTTGGTTCGTGGGGTGGTTTCAAAATGGCCTCATTCTCTGTCCCATGCCCCAAGTGCCCTTCTACTTCTTTTTCCTCTCTGGGGTTGAAATCCCTACAGGTTCCCTTTCAAAGTGGGTTCAGCTTCAAGCCTTTTCTATCATTCAGTTCTTTGTCTGCTGAATCTGCATCATCTAGAATTCAGGTAGGAATTTTCACATCTATCTAGATATATCCATAAATGAACAGAGAGAGGGAGATAATTCTTTTGTCTGTGAATTTATGTTTATTGAGCATGTAATATTTTAAGGATGACACGTTATGCAATCGAGAAAAGAAAAATAGTATTTCTTCTGTGATTTTGTTAATGTTTTGTTCAATTGATTTTAGTTGTAAATGGAAAAAACGATACCTTTATCAATGATTTAAGGATGACAAATTATGTAATCACAAGAAAAATATTTATTCTCTGGTTATTTTGCTCAATTGATTTATTTTAGTGATAGCGATGTAACGGTAACTTCATCAATGATTTTCCTTAAGTTTTCTGAATGTTCATGAAAGACTGAGCATATTGAATCTAGTATCGAGCATAAATGGTCTAAGTTAAGACAATAATCAGAAAAATGTAACAACACTTTGTTAGACACAATTTTGTTGTGCGTGATCAATGTTTTGAGACAGTCTTTTCAGCAATATACGGTCTTTTATATGTTGAAGCATGGTAAATATTAATAGTTTCTGATGCCTATTAATTTTTTTATTATTCTCACAATACTCCTCTCATACTTGATTTTCCTACGTGGGAACTACAACCAAAGTTTTTCAGCATGTTCTCACTTGTAGAAACATTTTCATTTTTACTGATGGCTCTAAATGAAGCACAACTGCAACTAAAATGCATTCAAGTTGTTGTGCTTGTTATGTTGGCTGATCTGCCATTTGTTTTCAATGTTATTAAAATCGAAGAAATTATAACTTTGTCAATTCATATTATTATTTGTTGTCTCTTGCAGTGTTCTAACAGGAAGCAATATTCTGTTCTGAAGGTCAGTTTACACTTAGCCTTTTGTTTTCTGTTTTATTAGTTCACATTGAGTTTTATTTCAATGAAACTTCATCGCCCTGTTCAAATGTGTCCTTGATTAGATTCAGAAAATTTTACCATAAGCCACCCTGCTTTGTATATTGTAGGCTGCTAAAGTTGAAAATTCTAATTCTAATTCTGCCCCGGTAGCGGTCAAGGGACCTGATGTTGCTTCACCAAAAGAAAAAGAAGTGCCTAATGGAAAAACACTCTGGTGGCACTATTGCAGATGAAGCTTCAGTTACTGCATTCATGTCTCAAGTTGCAGACCTTGTAAAGTAAGATTAAGTAGATTCATTTTGAATTTGGATAACACTGATGGACACTGATTTTGATGTTTAAAAATATATTAAAAAGAATTTTAATATACCAACATCAGTGTATTTTTAATGCTCACCAGAGGATAGCACCAAAATACCTAGCCTAGAATCTGAACTCCATTTTGCATGCAATCTCCTATTCTTTTGTATTTATCATGTCTAATGCAAGTGTATGCCTTATTTTCCCCTATTTCATTTAATACCATTTCCATGGCTAGACTCGTTGATTCAAGAGATATTGTGGAACTTCAACTTAAGCAATCAGACTATGAACTCATGATAAGAAAAAAGGAAGCACTGCAGCCTCCACCAGTTGCAGCACCAGTATCACCACCTCCTATCTATGCTGCATTTCCACCGCCACCAGCAGCACCAGCTGCTGCTCCTACTACCTCTCCCCCCCAGAAAGCACTGCCTGCATTGCCTTCCCCTGCAAAAGCAAGCTCTTCTTCTCACCCACCACTGAAAAGTCCGATGGCAGGAACTTTCTACAGGAGTCCAGCACCTGGTGAACCTCCATTTGTCAAGGTTTGTAGACATACACATTTTAAAAACCACTCTTTTTTCTGTTGAGATGTCAATTTGCAAAGGAAAATTCATGAAACTGAGTATTACTTTGTTTGCTAAGTTAATCAATGAAGAGATTAACTATTTCTGCTGTTGCTTCAGGTGGGTGATAAAGTGAAGAAAGGGCAGGTTATTTGCATTATTGAGGCTATGAAACTGATGAATGAAATTGAGGTATGTGTATTTATTTTCCTGTTTGTTCTAGTATATCATTACATTGTTTCTCTTTCACTGTGTTGTTTACTTTATGTTTTCCCATAGTACTGTACAGAAATCTTTGATACAAAAATCTGGCAGTTAACAAATCTACAAGCACAGACTTGGTTGAGCTTCTCAAATATGCTTCTGTTTTAGCTCTAGTCACAGTTAACTCACTAATCATTTGAAAATCCTAATTATCCTAACTTAATGCCACAAAATTTATTTACATCATTTAAAAGGTTTTATTTAATATCATCATACTTTTTTATGATTTTAGATACTCTTCTCTTTTCGTTAAACTGGAGAGGTCCTATTTAATAAATTCCAACCATTAGTTACTTTTATTAGTCAAATCTATCATCGAATCAAAAACCAACTAAAACTATGAAAAAAGAATGGAAAACATGCATGTCTGGTTTACTAGCTTTTTTTATTTTATTTTAATCGTATTAAGATTTACTGAAGACTGTTCTTAACAGTAAACAGAACAGAATTTAAATCTCTTATAAAAAGAGTCTTTTAAAACCTTTAAAATCCTAATGCAATACACCCTGCATACATTACACTAGGAGTGGTATGAAGGAATTTGGTTTGCATTAATTTTGATATTTTAAAATATATTAAACACTTTTCATATATTAAAATCAGTATATTTTGAAAGCACACCAGAGGAACAATAACAACAGGCTAACAGAAAATCTGGATTCGGTATGAAGGGATTAGGATATAAGTAAACTATGTGGCAGTGGAGAAAGTAGTTAAGTATACAATGGAAAAGAGTCATTCCAGAGTGTTTTGTTATGAACATGTTCTCAACATGGAGGAAACATGACCTTCTAAGGGCCTATTGAATTCACATTTTGCAAATATAACGATTCTCCTTCAGAAACACTTTCTATTAGCCAGAAACGAAATCCTCTAATTTATTGGTTATTTTCATTACATGGTGGCAGGCTGATCAGTCAGGAACAATAGCTGAGATATTGACTGAGGATAGCAAACCAGTCAGTTTAGAAACGGTATTCTCTCTCTACATTTGTGTGTGTGCACACATGCGTGTTTGTCTAGAAACTACATGCTTCATTGCTCTGACTGATATACTTTGTTTTCCATGCAGCCCCTTTTTGTAATAGTTCCATGAGCACTTGAACCTTGCTTCAAAGATGATGTGAATTCTCCATTGTTGGATATCATGGTATTGGATGAATTAGATTTTCTGTTCAGAAGTTTCTTGAGTGACAATGTTTCTCTATTGAGAAATCTTTACTACCTTCTTTATACCCCACCCATTTTTAAGATATTTTAGGCATAAAAACTCCATCATATCAGTATGAATATTGGATATTCCATTTTTAGTAGTATTTATGTTTCCTTTTTTCTGCTTTCTGATGACCCTCTTGTTGTATGAACCTGCTGGTTGGGTGTTGGGTTATTCGAGTAATTTGTTATACATTTCCTGTTGGCCGATTTATGTTCAAAGTGTTTTTAGAGTATCTACAAGGATCTTATAAGCTTTTCTTATGAAATTTTATTTTTTTCTCTAATTGGATTCCACCATACCATATGATTTTAAGAGACCATTTTGCAAGTTTTGCTTTAACAGAAAGATTTTATATGACATACATTTTATAGTTTTTTTGTGTATCAATTGAATAATATAATTAAACATTTATTATTCTTAACACGTCTTTATAATATTCATGTTTTAAAAATAAGATTTTCACTATACCATGTCTTTCTTTTAAAAAAGACATTCTGTGTACAATTTCACCTCCAAAAGCAAGTTTGAACAGTGATACAGAAGCATTTTTTATTTTTAAACATGTAAGTAATATTTATAATTTCTTTGTATCTCTTTTCTGTCATATTATATTATATTATATCATTTACAATACAATACTCATTTTATTTTCTCAACCACTAGTGTCATTTGAGTATCATTTAGTATGAGGTGTTTATCTGTTATTTCTCAGCAAGTTTATATTGTTCAGGAATACATTTTCAAAAAATATATGCGAGTTGCATTCGGCATTTGGTAATATGAAAAGTTCACACTTTATTTTTAATGGAGGAAGAAAATTATGAAGTCTTCGCCTCAAAAACAACTTTCTTTCTCTAATGAAAATAAGAACTTCTGAATTAAAATTCTTTGCCGCCTTTGTGTTCAGAACATTTCATCAATAGAAATGTAGACAGTGTCTACCCGCTGCGCGATCCACAACAGAAAAAGTTCACCTCCTATTCACTCATTATATATTCTTTCAATTTAACAATGGACACTAGTTAATCGAGTATTAGTCGATTAAAAAGGTCATGTATGACCAATATATCTCAAACTTTTGCTAGAGGAGCCTCCATAAACAAACAACCTCTGTTTGCGGGAGGAAATTACCCATTTTGAAAAATTAAAATGAGAATTTTTTTGGAATCAATAGACAAAGGTGTATGAGATGCTATTGTTAATGAACCTTTTCAACTTGCAAGGATTGAAAATGGAAAAACTATGCCTAAGAAATTTTTACAATGGAGATAAAAATAAAATAGCACATTATGATGTAAGGGCCAAAAATATAATGTCCTCAGCCTTAATCCTTGATGAATTCTATAAAGTTTTTACGTGTGAATCAACCAAGGAAAGGCTCCTAAAGGGTGTGTGCAGACTCATCTTTAGGTTTGTGTTTTTACTATATTTGTGAGAGTGAGAATACTGAGTTATTAGATGATGACTGTATGTAACTCGTATAGAGTCAAATCAATATAAATCTTGTGTTGTATTATTGCTTTATTTTTGTTTATTGCATTAAAATTTTTTGAAGTTTAATAAATTTTTTTGAAAACAACTTCGAACACCTAGAAATTTTTAAAAAACATTAAGAAGTGTTTTCAAACCAATTCACGATATATATTTTTCAATTTAACATAAATAAATATTTGGTAAAATACTGAGTCAATAAGTCGGTATTAGTTTAGTGAAAAATTAGTTTATAAAAATCCCTTCAACTAGATTCACTTTTAAAAAGTCCCTGATGCATAATTTGATTGAAAAAAATCTCCATTTAGTCAAACATATTTTCCACTTTCATATTTTCTTGTCACACTCTATGATACATTTATTAATTCACCTTGTTATTACTTAATAAAAGATCTTACTTTTTCAAACCACCTTCTAGATCATAAGTTTTATCAATTATGAAATAGTCTATCCAAAAAATACACTTCAGATTTATTGTTTTCAAAAACTTTTTATTATTTTTCATAGTATTTTACAAATTAGTTAATTCAAAATAACTTGTATAAAACTATATTATAAATTAAAAAAATTAGAAAAATTGATATTATATAAGAAAGAATTATATTCTAAATTCTATATTAAACATATTCAATTATATAATTAAAAATATTTTTCCAGATGTAATTTGAAATTATATTTTGAATTGCTTAATCTGAAATATAATTCTAAGAAATATACGCAACATTTCCAAATTACATAATTAAAAATACTTTTCCAGATCAAATTCGAAACTATATTTTGGATTGCTTAATCTGAAATATAATTCTAAAATGTATACACCATAAATGTTTTTAATTGCATAACTTAAAATATTATTTTTAATTAATCATGAGTTCTTAATACCAAAACACTTTGATATTTTTCGTACAGTGAATGGTGGACAAAGGTAGCGTGGTGAAAGAAATTCCACCCATCCAAAATGGAAACTATAAAATAGCTGCAACATCCTAGAACGATTTTCCGCTTGCGTCATTATTATACGTTTGATTAGAGAAGGAGCTAAAAATAGAGAAGACAGATTTGGTAGGGATTATTTAGTAGAAAATATCTTAAAAATGGAGTACTAGGGATAACTTTTTCGATTTTAGTAATTTTGTGAAAGGTGACTTAATTGGTAGCAAAGCAAGGTGTATTGTTTGTAAAAGCAGAAAAGCAAGGAAACTAGATTAAGGTTAATCAACAAAAGAATGCAGGCACTATATTATAATGGAAATTACAGAAGGAAACAGACAAAAATCATAGTAGTGAAAGGACAAGGTGTATTCCGTGTCCATACTTTTAACCTAAATTCTGTTTCCTTAACCCTATGCTGTAGGCTCTCATCCTATTCTGTACTTTTTTTTTCTTCCTATTTAATGTACAAGTTAGCCTATCTATCATGTAATTACATCAAATCAATATTGCCTAGAGCTTCTAAGGCTACTCCTGCGGCTGCCACTAAATGATATATTGCGCATCGCACTTCCACCGCTATAATCATCATCATATTCCTCGTTGTAGTTCCCACTTGACACATGTACAGCTTTCCGAGCTTGAACTTTCCTTGGAGTAGTGGTAGGTCTCTTACGTTTTATATTTGCAGTGTAGTGTGAATAATCAACAGTGTCTTCTCTCAAAGCATGCTTAAATTCCTGGTGCAACAAATGAGAAACAATGGCTAAAGACCTAGAACAAGTGGTATGAAAGACAAATACATTCTCACAACATATAGTACCTGATATCTCGGTACCAATTCTTGCGGAGTCGTAGGCAAACTGAATTGGGATTCACCTAAACTAAAGGCTATATTCTGTCTGGAGATAACCTCTCCAGGTTTTGGTAGTTCAGTAGGAGAATATGCCTGAACAAGTGGGAGCATATTTCAAAGGGAGAAGTTAGTTTTGTACCCATAATATCCTAGTCAAGGATGAACAACATTTAACTGTTGCGTAAGTGATGATGAGATGCACTGCATAATTTTACCTGACAACGGGCATCGTCGAGACTATACATGATTTTTAGGTGTCTCTTAAGCTTTAAAAGAAGCTGCAATGCAATTGCTGATAAACAGTCGGCCTGCACAATCACATGTAACAAAATGAGCACACATATGCCTATTCTAATGTTTAGGCCGTTTTCTGAAAACATTTGACTTTCTTAGTTTGAGCAGGGGTTTCCATTAGCAAAACTTTAAAACATTTTTCCTCAAACAAATCATTACTGACCAAATTAATGACCGTGGGTTCCAGAATACCTGAACTTTCTCTAGATCATCTTTTGAGAAGTTAAAATCTGTGTAACCCGTAGCATGCGGCTTTGTTTCAGGGCTACCCGTATAAGAATAATCTACCTGCTGGTGATTTGATCCATTTAAATCCAGGGATCTCAAGTCATTGGAATTGAGATGAGCATATATATTTTGTTGAATTGATCCATTCAAATCCACTGACATTGCTTGGGTTGTAACAGTAGACTCTTCTGGCGCCTGTTGATGCATTCCATTTCCATAAGGTGTACCGTGATTTGAAATGCTTGAACTCCAGGCTTTAAAATTCGCCTCTAGCGGTCCGGCCCTCACTTGAACTATTCGATGATGGCATAGATTAAATAAAGGGGCTCATCAGGTGAAATGAATGGCAACAAAGCAAGGACTTCCGTACAGTATCTGTGGAAAAAACTAAAAGGTCATCTAAGAACCCATGTAAAGAAACAAAAAATAGCAACAGACAGTACTTACGTTAAAAAAGCAATTACTAATTTATTCCATCTTGGATTATCAAATTTCCTCACAATTGAGGACAAAATTTGTTCCTTGAAACCCGGTTCCCTCGGATGAGCTTGTATATTCGAGAAACCCCAAGTTTAGCTTGGGCAAGCGGCCCAGCCTCAGGCTTCCCTTTTCCAGAAATAGGCATCTTAGATTGGATCTTAGTGTCAACATTTTCAGAACCACAACAGATAGATTGCATAAACATAAATGACATTTGAAGTCCATCACCCAAGCGGCTTTCAAAAATGCAGGATACCTGAAAAGATTCTTTAAATAGCTTAGCTAATAAAGCCCAAGGTAACATGTAGTACATCACCACAACAATACATAAGAGATATACTTTTCATTCATGTTCATCAGGAGATGATGAGCCAACTTTGAATTTGACTCCAGAGGATCTGTTTCAAGTGCTATTAGGTACGGAACACAGGTGATTGGATGAACAAGACCTTGACGCAGCACAATTTCAACAATCTGCATTATCAACAAATCTCTTATTTTATATGTAAGAGTAAAAGAAAAACTAGACTATTTTAACAGGAATGCCTCAGTCCTGATTGTTTTAGCATTGCAACATATTCAAATAAAACTTGGACCACGGCAATTGCTTTCAGAGAAAGTCCATTGGAAGTCATTGCTCTCCGTTCGCAAAGCTAGACTGTGCTAATAAAAAGAGGCACTTAATCTTCCAAGAAAATAAGCTTCAAAACGATAGATAATTTAGACCATATTCCAAGAGACTGATAACTAGCACTTGCAAGATTCACTTTTAAACTCCTCTGAAAAGCATCTACCTAATTTACTCATATCCTTTACCTCACCCCATTAATCCAAAAGATTTGGAAGAATTCAAACAGTAGTAAATACAATACACACACATGCATATGTTTATTAACTGTTTCCAAAGAAGAGATTTAATTGTTATTTTAACAGGAATGCCTCAGTCCTGATTGTTTTAGCATTGCAACATATTCAAATAAAACTTGGACCACGGCAATTGCTTTCAGAGAAAGTCCATTGGAAGTCATTGCTCTCCGTTCGCAAAGCTAGACTGTGCTAATAAAAAGAGGCACTTAATCTTCCAAAGAAAATAAGCTTCAAAACGATAGATAATTTAGACCATATTCCAAGAGACTGATAACTAGCACTTGCAAGATTCACTTTAAACTCCTCTGAAAAGCATCTACCTAATTTACTCATATCCTTTACCTCACCCCATTAATCCAAAAGATTTGGAAGAATTCAAACAGTAGTAAATACAATACACACACATGCATATGTTTATTAACTGTTTCCAAAGAAGAGATTTAATTGTTATTTTAACAGGAATGCCTCAGTCCTGATTGTTTTAGCATTGCAACATATTCAAATAAAACTTGGACCACGGCAATTGCTTTCAGAGAAAGTCCATTGGAAGTCATTGCTCTCCGTTCGCAAAGCTACCTCTTCAAATAAGAATAAAAGAGCATGTTACTGTATTTTGTCTTCTCTTCCTATTGTTATTTTTTTCAATTATAAGCATTATAATTTCCATTGTCTGCAACACCAACCACAAACGTTTACGAGTATAATTACGGCAATTATTTGGTAGGTAAGGATTTAGGTTGTTCTCTTTAGTTTAAGAAAATTAATACAAATGATCAATTGAGTATGTTTATTTTAATAGTATAAAATATTAATTTGTACTTTATGTTTATATAAAAGATAAATGTAACCACAAAATTCCTTATGTCTTATATGATTTTCCATGTAATGAAAGTATACAAATAAATTTGTAAGAAGTGGCTTAAATACAATAATTCAGATAAAATAAATGGATTCTGGGTATACCTTTTTTTTAGTAATTGTATTTTGTAAAAAAGGAAAGATTATATGGTATAATATAAAAATTTACCCTTCTCAATTCAATAAGGATAGATTTTGGAAAAAGAAAACTAAGGTGTATAAATATACATATACAAAATGAAACGTCCTTATTATTTAAGTATTAAAAACGTGAAGGTTGCTAATCAATTATGGGAACCAGTTATGAATGAATAACTTTAAATCTATACAAAGAGGGTTTATCTTTTATTGTGTAGGAATTTCCTTTTTTAAGTTTATCATTTATTAAATAATAGTTTATCAATTTTATATTTTAAGTGATTCTTTTTATGTAAATATAATTATTTTTATTAATTTCAACACCTTTTTAATTTGAATACCTTTTTAAAATTAAAATAATTATTTATAATAAAATATTACCTACAAAATAAAAAAAAATTATCTACAATAAAATATTTATATTTAATTTTATAATTATAACTTTAATAAAATTATAAAAGTGTTTTCACTAATAAAAATTATAAAAATTCCACAGCTAACTTCTCACAAATTATATATATATATATATATATATATATATATATATATATATAATCTTTAAAGTGTTTTCCATTTTTACTTCATTCTATTTTATTTCATTTTAATAAATAAAAAATACCTTTTTCTAAACTTGTTATTTTTTCCTCAATATTTTTCCTTCGTCCAAACAAGAGACTGATCCAAAAACCTTGTAGCTACTATATTTACACTGTAAATTTACTTTAAACACTATAATTTCTTGAAAGTGAACTTTATAAACATGACCCAGAAGAAACAAACTGACAAATGTGTAAGGAAAACCTTTAACTACATTTAAAAATTGGGATGAGTAGAAATCAAGATACTATAAATGTGTGTCATTTATAAGGAATCTTATGCCCTCGACATCAAAGTGTAATGGAATCTTTTACTATATATGGGAACATCTATTGGAAACATATGTATATTATATAGTTTTCCAATCTATCTTGATTGAATTATCTAGGATGTCCAAGAGACCACAATGGAAAACTAGTACCAAAACTCATTTCATTAAAAAGTTTTAAAATAAATAAATGAGAAAGTGTTAATTTAACTTATATATAAATTAATTTATACTTACAGATAAGTTGAGTTTAATTTGAATTCTTTCCTAAAACTAGTACTAATTATGGTTATTAATTTTTAAAGCTTTAAAAAATTCCAGTAAACCACAACTCTTGTATTTCCGCTTATCTGTCTATAACTATTACCATAACAAATATGTACTTGGATAATAGGCATTAAAATCTTTTAAGTATATATCAGTTCTTTTTAGATTTTTTTAAAAACTATTTTGAGATATAATAACTCTCTTGGATTGAGATAGAGTGAAATCTTATATTACTAACTCTCGTGGAAGGTTGCTTTCAACCTTTGCCTATATAAAAAACTTATAATGTATGTAATATGATCATAAAACACAAGAACATGTAAGAATGAATTAATAAAAATAACACAAAAATAATATAATATTATTATCATTAAAATAGATTTGAATACTTTAATTAAAATATTGTCGGGTTGTCTAATTTAAAACTATGATCAGTTGATATGTGATGGAAAGAATATGATATTAGGGACCTGCAGTGATGAGCATGACACTCTACCATATTCTATTTACTAATTAATCAGATGTCTACCTGCTTCTTCACCGTAAAAAGATAACATGTGTACGTGTCAGCATATACATACGTGTCTTTCGTACGTTTATTCTTATGCAGGTTGTCTCTGTTGGTTTTTGTTGTTCTCTTCTGCAACTATTTTCATGCATAAAAACCTACAAAGTCGTAGCTTTTTTCTCTTTTATCAGACGATAGACACTAAACTAAAGCAAGCTCGGCCGAAAGCAAAGGTTTTCATTAATGTCAGCAGAGAAATAATAATAGAATTGAACTCTGCGTGCCATTTCATGCCTTCTTTCTTCAACCCCAACGGTTGCATCAACTTTCTCGAAATTTGCAGTGTCATGCTTTGTTTGGAACATGTTTCTCAGTGTCAATGGACAAGGTTAATGCGTCTGTCATGTCAAGCGTCATGCCTTATCTTATGAATGGATATCATATGGATTTCTCCCATAAACAACATCTAGAACCAATATTTTAACGCACGTTTTTAATACGTTTAATTTTATATTTATTTAAAATAACAACTTAAGGTAATTTTTGAAAGATAAAGTAGATAAAATGTGAGTTTTTCTTATTTTAAGAGAATTTCTGATTTCCAACCCACCACGCCGATATTTCGTGAAACTAAAAAATAATCGATGATAAGTAATATTATATATTTAGTAAATAATAAATCTTACTAAAATTGATTTTAAATTATTCATATATATTTTAAAAAATATAAATAAGTTATTATGGAAGAGTCACTAATATTAATAAATTAACAAATTAATCTTTGTCATGGGAGAAAAATTATATGTGATCGGATTAGACGCATCGAAAAATAAGTCATAAGAAGTAATAATTAAAGAAGTCATAAACGAAGAGAGAAATCCTAAAAAGTTAATATTTTCCCATAAACAGGACGCGTCATCAGATGGCAAAAATGGAGACAAATTTGCAACTTTAAAAATCACATAAGAGCAAGTAGAAATTCCGATGAAATGTTATGAACCACACACTTTTGTATTCAACAGTTTTTTTATTAATAATACATGTTACATATTTTGCAATAAGATAGTATTGAACTTTGTTAACGTGTTTGGTTTCAAATTGTTGTTTAACGTAGCGTTTTTTATGTTTAGATGTAAGTTTTGCTATTTTTATTTTGAAATAGAGTTATTTGCTTTTTATTAACGTGTTGTCAAATACGCCATGATCAGCCTATGACAGTGTTTACGCCAAATGTCAACAAAAACGAAGAAGCAAACAAAAATTGCTTTGGCTTTTCTATCGATTTTCATATCCATCACGAGTCTTTGACAATGTTTACTCAAATGTCAAAAAAATGCAAAAGATTATTAAGGAAATGCTTTCGAAAGTTTGAATTATGTCCAACCTGTTTAAGCCAGATTAATTGACGGATTAACATAAGAGATTGCACTTTAATGAAGTTCGTTCTTGGGTTTCTTTTAAAAAGTATAAATAAAACAGAAAAAAAAGCACGTTTTAATAGATTGTCCACCTTCGCAACAGTGATTTTCCTGTGAAACTATGGTCTAACCAATCACGTCAGGTTGACATAAATAATTAATAATATAGTAAACGAGATACGAAGTTGTGGGAAAATATATGTTGAAAACTCGAAACAAACAAGTCTTTAACATGTGTTAATTTTTTACCTAAAAAACGTGTTTATTAAAAAATGTTTTGTATTTAAATGGAAGCATGCTTCATCTTTTTCTGTGACTAAAACTAAAGGTGGACTTTCTCGTCGAGTTCTTTTTGGTATTAAACGTGAGACTGCGCACAAATGTTGCTTTCACGTTTGATCGAGAACACCAACTTGGAGTAATTAACTTCAAATCTAAAAAGTTTATTTAGTTTAATATATATTGATGAAGGAATCATTGAAAAAGCTTTGAAGAGTTAGGTATATAGGGTGTTAAACAATATTCAAATGCATGCTTTACTCATTCTTTTATAAGTTTTATACTAATTGAATGAAAAAAAAAGTTAATCCCCAATTAATAAATAATTAAATGAAATCTCACTGATTACTCATTTTAATATTTCATAATTTTGTATTGATGCATATAACTTGTTCGATTATTATTTCCAACCTTAGATAGTAAAATTTTAAACTAAAATCAATGGAGTATAAGTAATCTAGAATTTTCTTTTGTTTATAAGTATTTCCAATATATTTGTATTCGATTGTCACAACAATTTATATCTTACGAAATTATAAAAAAAAATGTTGTATTTATTTAATTTCTAATCCATTGAAAATGTTATTTATTTTATGTTATTTTTCTGTAACTTTGTTGTTATTTCTTTTTAGAGTGTTGCTCCCTCCACCACCACGCCTTTCTCCTTCCACCTCCCATTTATTATTTTGTCCCTAAGTAAAATTTTATTTTTAGGGTTATTATTTTTTAATTTTACCCACTCACAACCTATTCCACTAATAACCTATTCTATAGTCCCCCAATACATGAGTAAAATACTTTTTTTTCATTTTAACATTATATTTCTTCCTCTCTTTCTTTCGTC
Organism: Vigna reflexopilosa; assembly: GCA_027742785.1. NCBI lineage: Eukaryota > Viridiplantae > Streptophyta > Magnoliopsida > Fabales > Fabaceae > Vigna > Vigna reflexopilosa. Next base: position 4,207 of record JAFNIE010000722.1, on the reverse strand, counting down.
ATTGTGAGATACTACAAGTTGCAAAGGTTGGTGGTGGTGGAAAGAATTATCAAGCAGTCTCCCTCTCGTGGTGTAGTGTCGCTCTCGTAGTGCAGTGCGTGTGTTGCTTCCTCCAGGTGCGTATTCGAATAAACCTTCAAATAAAACCCTAAAATAAAAAACGTAGGTGACATGTCAACATCCTTCAACGAATGTCAACATCCTTCAACGAATGTCAACATCCGTTTAAGGTAAAACAGATGTCAACATCCTTCAACAAATGTCAACATTCGTTGAAGGATGTCACCTTCGTTTAAAGGTTACATTTTTTATTTTAGGGTTTGTTTTATTAGTTTATTCTTTGTTTTGGAAATATTTTAATAATTTAATTTAAATGTTTTGATTTATTATTTTTTAATATATTTTTAATGTATTTTAATAATGTAAGGAAAATGAAGAAGAAAGAAGCGAAGGAGGAGAAGTGAAACGGAGAAGACAAATGGGGTTGCAGAGTAAAACAGAAGACAAATTGTTAAATGGAAATGAGAGATGGAAAGATTGAGTGTAGGGATTAAAGTAGGAGAACTAGGTTTGAAATAAATTAAAATAGTAAAAGCAAAAAATTTTAATCTAAAAATATAATTAACATTAAAAAAAAAATTGGAGAGGTGGAGGAAGAAAGGTGTGGTGATGGACGGAGCAACACCCTTCTTTTTTATCTACTTCAGAGTGTGAGGAGCTTTTTTCCCATCCATCTTACCCTTCATTGTAGATCCATAAACAACATTGTGCTTTTTATATCATTAGTTATAAAAGGAAAAGGTTGGAGAGAGATTACTCGGAGAAAAAAGATCTGGGATAAGAAAGGTAAAGATAGGAGAGAGAAGGTAATTAGTTTTTTTTTTTTATTTGAGTGAGGGTGAAAGGGGAGTTATGAAAGTTAGGGGGTGCAGAATGAAAAATGGGGACAACGAAGAAATAGCCTAGTATAAATGCTTCTGGCTTTAGCCCACTCCGACGTATAAAATTAACAATAAGGGAATATTGGTAAACGCACTCCCAATTATACGAAGTACACCTCAAATTTTAAAAAGTTGAAAATTACATTTCAATTTTCTAAGCCTGCCTTATCTTCAAATGCGAGTTTTAATTTTATTTACTATAGATTTATTTTACTCTTATAAAATTGATGATTACTATTTTAATATTTAATTTATAATAATATATGAAGATAATGCTCTTTATACACAAATAATTTAGTTTGCTTTTAATTCTATTTTAAAATAAAAAATATTTGTAATAATCTATATACTATTATATAAAAAGGATTTCTCATTAGTGTATACATTTTTTCTCCTTTTTACCTTTTAAATAATTATTTTTTAAAATTAAAATAATTATTTCACCAATTTTCCTTTTAAAGTTGATGTTTATTATAATTGACATTTTTATTTGAAATTTTTAAAATTTAATCATTATTTAAATTAAAATAAGTATCTATAATAAATTCTAAAAATAATTTATAGTTACTTTTTTATAATTTTTATTATCATAAGAAAAAGTGAACATATAATATGTTCTCACTAGTAATATATAACCAGTCTATATTAATATTTCTATACTTATCTATAAAGAAAATTCCTTTTTTTTCATTTCATGTTTTAATTTTACCCTTTAAATAATTTTTTAAATTGAAATAATTATTTTATCAATATTACCTTTTAAGGAACATTTTTTTCGATTTGATCATTCTTTAAATTTAACTATTTTATAACTAAAAAGTTACCTACCAATTAAATAAATTTTTCATAGAGGAAAATTATAAAATTTATTTATATTTACTTTTATAATTATAATAACAATAATTTTATTACTTTTAATTATCATAAAAGAAAAGTGAACACATTCACCAGTTTTTACTAGTAATATATATATATAGGGGTTTAACGCGCGTACGCCTGTTTTTCAGTTGGTACATTTTAGCAATATGTACCGGGTTTTAGTAGACAAAAATATCCTTATATGTCATGGATTCTAAGTTTTAAGGTTAAGGATATTTTAATAATTTTCATTTTCAAAACTAAAAAAAAAAAAAAACCTCCCAAACCCTTACTCACCTCTCTCATTCCTCTCAACCCTTTCTCTTTCATCTTTCTCACTCCAATCTTTTCTCTGTCATCCCTACTGTAGCCCCAATTGAAAAAATAAAAAACACTTGCCGATAAACAATCTTACAAAAAAATGATTTTATAATGAGTTTTCATCTTATAATTTTTGTCTTATCTAATTTTATCCAATTTTCAGAAGCATAAAGGAATTGGTAATTGACCTGGAAAAAATCAGAAATACACGCTGTTAAACAATTTCTTACAAAAAATGATTTTATAATGAGTTTTTATTTTATAATTTTTGTCTTTATCTAATTTTATCTAATTTTCACAAGCATAATGACATCAAAGGAATTGGTAATTGGCCTGAAAAAATCAAAAACACTCGTTGTGACTTTATAATGAGTTTTCATTTTATAATTTTTGTCGTACATAATTTTATCTAATTTTCACAAGCATAATGACATCCAAAAGAATTGGTAATTGGCCTGGAGGGTTTTTTAGATATGTTGATTCAACATATGCAGATGATGAAATTAGAGAGGTTAGTGAAGATGGTGAAATTGAAGAGATCTTGAATGAATCTTTGCCTGAAGGTGGAAAGGTGAATATGTCAATGATTCAACTCTTTACAAAGGCAAATTATTTAAAGGCAAGTGTTTTTTATTTTTTCAATTGGAGCTACAATAGGAATCACAGAGAAAAGGTTGGAGTGAGAAAGATGAAAGAGAAAGGATTGAGAGGAATGAGAGAGGTAAGCAAGGGTTTGGGGGGTTTATTTTTTATTTTTTAAGTTTTGAGAATGAAAATTATTAAAATACCCTTAATCTTAAAACTTAGAATCCATGATATATAAGGGTATTTTTGTCTACTAAAATTCGGTACACATTGCTAAGATGTACCAACTGAAAAACAGGCGTACGCGCGTTAGCAAACCCCATATATATATATATATATATATATATATATATATATATATATATAAGAAATAGGTATATTTATAGTGTAGATTTTACACAAAAATAGTCAGGAAAGATGACATCACAACGTGGGTTAGCAGTTAGCCACATCTACTAAAAGTTAACGTCGTCCAATTTTAAGGATTAACAGTAAGTGTTTCAAAATAATGAGGATTAAAAACCATATTTAACCCTTAATATATAATTTGTGATGGTAAATTTTCAGAGTTGTGATGAAATAATTTCTATTTTTTAGGTTTGAATAATTTCTAAATGTAAACAAAACTTAAAGAAAAAATAGCCTTTGATATTTGTTAGAGCATTAACCAAACATTAGAGATCCTTAGCTTTGGACACTAACAAAAGTCAAATGTTACCTAATTTTAATTTAAGAAAAATGACATTAATTAAACGTTGATGTGTTGTGATGTCCGTAGTTTCTAACTATAACGTCAAAATTTTCTCTAACGTCAAAAGTAAAAAATGAAAAATTGTGGTAATATTTACCAACCACAGATATTTCAATTAACGTCTTTTTATTCATTTTTATATTCTTGAAACTGTTACCCATAATACCACGGTAAAAACATAAAAGTTATATATGTAACAATCTTTTTTAATAATAAGAAAATAGTTATCATAATTAAAATAAGTTGTCAAAATAATGATTGAAATAAAAACAGTTACATAAAGTGTAGGATAAAATCTTCATACCAAAATAGAGTTATCACGCGTTTATATATTATTATAAATATTTAAATATTATTTTAGTTCCTAATTTTATACTTTGTTCAACTTGAGATTCAGATTTTTTATGTTTAATATGATTTACATTTTGATAAATTTTGATAAATTTGTTTTTTAGTAATGTCATGTTTTCAATCATATGTATTATGCGTAAGTTTAATATTTTAAATATTTTTATTAATATTTTTAAATTTTTCATAATTTAAGAAATGGTATTTATATGTCAAGTCGATATTGTGTCAATTGTCGAGTCAGTATGAATGTCTTATATTCAATTTAGTTCTAATTTTTGTTAAGTTTGTTCAATTCAGTTTCAATTTTATCTCTCTAAATTTGGACAAAATTAAGTTTTATTAAAATTTATGTTTTTATTAAATATTTTTTCATTATTTTTAAATGGGTTAAATATGTTTT
>JAFNIE010000721.1:0-25902 GCA_027742785.1 Vigna reflexopilosa | reverse complement strand
TCCAAAACTGACCTCATCCAAGAGACTTATGATATATTCTTTCATACAGTTAGATCATATCTTTGAGTTTAATAAGACGAATTAATTAAGAGAAGAATTTGTACTAAAGTGGACCAATTTTACTAGTTATTGATAAAGTTAATAAATATTTCATACTAATAATAAAATTATAGATCTATTTATGAAAATTATTGATAAAGGTAATTAACTTGATATGTTTGCAGTATTTAAACAAACAAATATAGCCAGATCTATTTATGAAAATTATTGAATGGTTTTGAGCAACCTCAGATAAAAAAGGACATTGGCCAAGGATGTGAGATTTATCCATGTTGGTGGTTCAACTCCAACCATTTTGTCCTTTGGCCATTACGAGAACTTTGTATGAACATGTATGTTTATTATATTGAGAACCCCTTTTCTTTTGCCTGTATGTATGTACAATGTCATCCTGAATTGAAGATGAAGACTATTGTATTCGAAAAAGTAAGCATTTATTTCAGCTTTCTTGAAGGATTGAGTTTGGTCTGATAGGAAAGGCTTTTTGGCTTGGGACTTTCCATGTGGGGAAAGTGCTGACTACACGCCAACCAAAATCCAACTATCTCATCCTTCACACTCTTACTCACTTAAAGCACACACCACACAACACACAACACACACCACACATCACAAACACAATCACAATCACAATCTCCATGCTAATATTTTGCTTCTCTTCTTACTCATTACTTCCAAAGTACAGCTCTTTCTCCTCCCTGTACTCTCAAAAAGGTCCATTTTCTTGCATGCAACAAGACCCTGCTTTGGGATTTCAAAAAAGTTAATTATTTCTATCGTGGCCTTCAAGTCCCCTTATTATTATTGCCCACCACTTGTTTTTCTTCTGTTCGCCGTGAAGCTTCTCATTTCAGTATTTATTCACCCTTTTTCCCTCAAGTTATATATTATATATATTTAAGAGCTTTTACCCGTCTTAATGTTTTTGCTACCTTTCTTTCTGCTTCATCGTCAGTCATGAGGTAAAGAAACTATATCTGCCTCTGACATTGGTCGATGGTGACAAGAGAAACCTACTACAGCTAGCTAGCTGTTGCTGATTTTGTCTCTCAGAATTAGGAGTTTATTTCTAGCACCATGAAGAGAGCAAGTGGATGGTATGTTTCTCATCTTCTAAATTCCTTCTTTGGTGCCTCTTTTAAAAAATGTTTCCTACTTCCTTTAAGTAACATACATTTGCTGATTGCTACCCTTAACATTTACTTAGATATAAAGAAAATTATTGGAAACTCTCCGACTTGAGCTATTTGATTGCAGGGCTTTTTCTCATGAGATTCCAAGTGATGTCACCGTAAAAGTTGGCGAAGTTTCGTTTTCCTTACATAAGGTAGTGAACCAATTCAACCATAATCCTTTGCAAAAGACAATATTTAAGCTTGAGTTGATGGATTGAAATATAATTTGCAGTTTCCATTAGTTTCCAAGAGTGGCTACATAGAGAAACTGGTCTCGGCATCCAGTGGCGATGATGTTTCATTCATTGAACTCTATGATGTCCCTGGTGGAGCAGAAGCATTTGAACTGGCAACAAAATTTTGCTACGGGATAAACTTCGAGATTAGTGTTGAAAACATTGCTGTGCTTCGATGCGTGGCAGAGTTTCTTGAGATGACAGAGGATTATTCAGTTGGAAATTTGGTGGGAAGGGCTGATTCTTACTTGAATGAAGTCGCACTGAAGACTATTTCTGGGGCTGTGTCTATCTTACACGTGTCAGAAAGGCTCCTTCCAATTGCGGAAAAAGCGAAAGTGGTGAGTCGATGCATAGATGCCATTGCGTTCATAGCCTCAAAGGAAACTCAATTGTGTTCATCTATGAGAAGTGACATTAGCAGTGATGGCATGGCATCTCACCAGAGGCCAGTAGTTCAATGGTGGGCTGAAGATTTCACAGTTCTCAGAATTGACATTTTTCAAAGAGTGGTAATTGCAATGTTGGCAAGAGGGTTTAAACAGTTTGCTCTTGGTCCCATCATTATGCTGTATGCACAGAAATCTCTACGAGGTTTGGTAAGACTATGACCCTTTACCCAAAAATATGGAAAACATTCAAATAAAATATGGTTTTATGTATTGACTCTGCCAAGAAAAGATTCATTTTTGTGATAACTGTTAAGAAATAATTGTTTCAAATACAAAATCATTTTTCATTCAGTCACTTATTATCACTAATAACAAGTTTATTAAATTTTATAACAGCATTCATTCATTCTCAGTATACAAAATTTTACAGTGGCAAACAATCAGAAATTAGTGTTGATGTGATTTTTATGATAATTATTATAAGAACTCAAGAATCGGATATGATGGTTTAAGATTACAAGTTTCATGGCCTAAAACGATATACATAAAGGTAAAATGTAGTTTTATGATTGATTATAACAAATAACAGCGATTAATTATCACAAATAATCAAAATGCAGAATGATTCATGAAAATTTGTTGTTGTGGAGCAGGAGATATTTGGAAAGGGTAGGAAGAAGATAGAAATTGAGGCACAAGAGGAACACGAGAAGAGGGTTGTTTTAGAGACATTAGTGAGCCTTCTGCCAAGGGAGAAGAATGCAATGTCAGTGAGCTTTCTTTCTATGTTGCTTCGGGCAGCCATATATCTGGAGACTACGGTTGCTTGCAGGCTTGATTTGGAAAAGAGGATGGCCCTGCAGCTAGGACAGGCTGTTTTAGATGATCTTCTCATTCCTTCTTATTCCTTCGCTGGGGACACATTGTTTGATGTAGATACAGTGCAGCGAATCATGATGAATTACCTACAATCTGAAAATGAAAAACATTCAGCCTATAATGCAGACGATGAATATTTTTCTCCTCCCCAAAGTGATATTTATGGGATTGGAAAGCTAATGGAGAACTACCTCGCTGAAGTAGCCACCGACAGAAATTTAGTTGTTTCAAAATTCATCACTCTTGCTGAACTAATTCCTCAACAATCAAGATCTACAGATGATGGGATGTATAGGGCCATAGACATCTATCTTAAGGTACGCTTCCAAACCCATGTGGCTGTATCTTCTTTTGGGGTAACTTTTTGGCTGAAACTTGGTACTACATATTAAATTAGTCATCACTGCTAATAGAAACTTCTTTCCTCCTATTGGTATAACTTATATAAATTGGATTCCTTAACTATACACACACAATAGGTCATGCATGTGTTGAAATATTAATCATTAAGTGAGTGTTTGGTCATGAGTCAGTGACCTATAGTATGTTTGGATGCACAGTGAAACCATGGGGATATTTCGTTTTCCCACCATATCTCTTGTAGCTTTAAGGTTATCATTTTTCCGTCACGATAAAAGCTCTCTACGGTAGCTTTTATGTCTCTCAGTTATTTGTGGTGAATTCTTACAACCTAACTTAGAAAGTGTATTTCCAAACACATGTTTTATCCTTACTCATTTTAAGGAGTCAAATCCATCTTTTGTGGTGTACTCAGATCACCTGTCTCTCTTTCGGGTCTTATTAAAACTTTATTTGCGTAATGATGTTATTTTAATTGGAGAGACATGGAAGGAGATCGAAATCTGAGACAGGTTACTTCATTTCCTTTTGGTAGAACACGCACTCAAGATCACATTTTGTACTTTTACTATTTTTCAAAGCCAACATCAGATTCCTCTTCTAGAAAGCATATACACTGAGGTTTTAGCACATTTGAATTGGCTTTAGATTCTGATGTCACCACATAACAATATTAAACTTACAACAATAATCTAATGTTATCAATTTTATAAAGCATCATAGATTGCTGGTGGTAAAGTAAAAATTTGCAAATCTCAGGCTCATCCAATTCTAAGCGACACTGAGAAAAAGAAAGTCTGCAGCGTGATGGATTGCCAGAAGTTATCACGAGATGCCTGTGCTCACGCAGCTCAAAACGACAGGCTTCCCGTTCAAACTGTGGTTCAAGTTCTCTACTATGAACAACAACGTCTTCGCGATTCCATGGATGGTACTGTTGGTTGGGATTCTCCTAATAATTTTCGTGACAAGGCGAATCTATCCCCCAACGAGTTTAATCCAATGTCAAACGAATTCTCCAACTTACGAAGAGAAAACGAAGAGCTGAAACTAGAGATAGTGAAGTTGAGAATGAAACTAAAAGAGATCGAAAGATCTTCCCTTAGATCAGCATCAAGCAGTCCTGTAATATACGGTTCACCCTCCACTGATAAGCCTCCTCTCCCTCGAAAATCGTTCATCAACTCAATGTCTAAAAAACTTGGACGTCTTTCTCCTTTTTCACGTGGCGGTGCAGCCTCCAACCCTCTCAAAGGTCGCGTAAAACCTGACAAAAATCGACGCCATTCTATATCCTAGTATGCAGGGTACAAGTTCTTTGTTCTCAGAGGCTTAATGTATACAGGGCTAGTTTTACTTCACTGTTATACTCGTGAAGATTAAATTTTCATGATCCTTACGTCCAAGAACTTTAATGTGTAATTTGTAAAGGGTGGTGAAAAGTAATACAGAGTTTCTTATTGATTGCTTGCGTTGCAGCCCAGTGACTACATGAATGCTCTATGATTCCAGAAGAATAATAAAATCAATAATTTATCATCTGGTATCATCGGAAAAGATAATTTTTGTTCTAATCAACATGTGCATATAACATAAATCTGTATAGAATCTTAAATACCATCATCGCTACTTTTTGCAGTTATGTATGAATCAACTCCTGTAGAGTTATGCGTTATGTTGAATACCCAGAAAAAAAAAAGAAACTTTATTCATTCGCAAATGCCAAATGAAGTTGTAAATTTTGTTCTGTTCCATTTAAAAGTGCATAGTCTTGCTGAAGATTCCAATGTTAATAATTCTGTGTCTGTGGTCAACTAGAAAGGGAGGAACGAAAATTATCCGTGTTTTGGGGACAATTTCAGCAAAGGGTTTAGTGGTGTAAAGATGAGGAAAGTACAATTTTATAAAATTTCTAAACGAGTTAATGGTTAAAGAAAAATGATATTAGGCGGGTCAACTTGGAACAGTACAGCGACATAGACACTACATCTTTCCAACGACCTTAAGATCCCTGGAAGAACACAGCATCTGATAACAGCAGTTAGTGGGGTCTGTCTGTCTTTGAATTATTGAGTCCTTGGGATAAAAGCTTGGTAATACGGTTCAAGTGACAGCCAAGCAATGTCCGTGCTGATGTTTGAGCCTAATCATGTAAAGAAAGGAGATCATGGTTTGGATTCGATTCATGCATATTCTAAAGGCACCAAACATAGCTATAAGTTATACATATTTCGGGACAGACCTAACGTAAGTATGTCAATGGATGTTTAAATATTAGCTGGAGAATCTGATGTCCATCCCATGGCAGACAGGATTTAGATCTCCAACTTCTTGTTGGCTTCCAAGTTGTGTGCGGTGTGTGAAGGATAAGTGGAAAATGAATCACACTGGGGAGAGAGAGAAAGCATCGTTTGCCTACTTAATGCGTTCAGGGAAGTAAACAACAACATTGTCAAAAGAATCCTTTTTGCTTTCTACTCTTACCCAAAACTTGAATTGTTTTTGTTCTGTGCCCCTCCTATATTCAATTCACTTCCAATAACTAAGACTTGAGATATGCCACCACGACCTTCCAGCTGTCCAAATACACTGAATTATAGATTTGTAAGATTTGTGAGAAACTTGTGTAGGAAAGGCCAAGATGACATAAATAGGCCTAATAGGACTTGATGTATTGCTATCTAATTTCTAACTTCTACCCTCCATTCCTATTCTTCACTTGAACATTAGAACATTTGCAGATACACCTTGAGACATTGACAATGCCAATTTCTGAATTGACTCATTTGGAGATTCCGTTTGAATATTTTGTTCTAGAGAACTGGTTGTGTTGTGAACAGTTTTTATGCTAGCTGCAAAGAACCATCCACTGTCGTCAGAGGTTTGAAGGGTTTTGACTCCTTCAGAAATAAGATTTATTGTGAGTGGTATCGGGAATGAACTACAGCGGCCTGATATTGCAGTAAAACACTGCTGGGGTCAGTTGCTTCAGAGAGATAATTTTAAGGAAAATTGGTATGAAAAGTTCTTTGTTGAAAGATTGAATGTGGAGGTGGGAATCTAATTAAAATGAAAAATCTCAGCGTTTCTAAGAAAGTGATATTTAATTCATCTAGTTGTCCTCCATTAATGTATGAAAGGATGTTTGCATGGCTTTTAGTGGGAAGGAACGCGAGTAAGTGCAGGACCAGAGAAATATGAGTGGCATGTGACTTGTGAATAGTAATGGGTTTGGGCATCAGGGAAAAAATTGATCTTACGATAGACACATCAAATCCCACCACACTCAATAATTCGGCTGAACATTCAACACAAACATCATCCACAAAAGTTAGTCTTAACTCATGAAACATAAACATAAAATATATCACATTGACCACAGATTTTTCTTTTCAAGTCATGTTCAGATTCAACAATTGAAAAAGCCAAGGTGACTGTTTTAATCTCTCTTGTCTTAATTGTTCTTCTACATCAAAACTGTTTCTAATTCCACTTTGGCACCCTGGGTTTGAACCGGGCATCTGGACAAGGCGAATTATGCTTCCACTTGATTCTTCTCTTGTGGTATGACTGCCATGACATCTTGTCTTGTTTATACGGCTTGATCCACTAGAAGAAGAAGACAAGCTGTGTCCTGAATCTGAAGTTAGTGGTGTCTCGACTTTCTTCCTACGGTTGTAACTTGAGGGGCCTAATGTTAGCTCAATCTCAGTCTCATCTATGATCTCTAGCACCCCATCTTCTGATTCTGCAATGTGCTCCTCTGCTGGCCGTTCAAGGTCAAATTTCATTTGAGGCTTTTCTTGTGCTCCTTTATGAGTTAAACTAATCGCATTCTTGAAGTACCACTCTTCTTCGCTTACTTCAACACCTCTTCTAGCTTCCATATTTTGCATCAGTATCTTCTGAATTCGGTACAAACGATGTAGTTCATATACCTGTTAAAAACATTCTCAGGATTTTAAGGCTCCAGTATTCATGATAGAAGAAGATATCCTGAAGGAATAGAAAGAGAAGTACCTGCTCTTTGAAGGTTTCTTCGTGTTTTAACATGGCCATCCTCATGTATTCTTTGTCGCAGGACCTAACAAGCTTCTCCATCGGTAATCTACTTAGCCTCTGAGTAAAAGAACTTTGAACAAGTGCTACACAGTTAAGTCTTCTTCGTAGGAAATTTGAACTCAGACTTGTATCTTCATACCTTCATTAAGTTATATATCACTGATGAGTTTAACTGATGTAGTTGATAGATGAAAAGCTTTTATATAGAAAACAGGATGGTTCATCAAAAAGAAATGGTTGCAATGGCCTTCAGACCTAATACAAAATGATAGCATCGACTTCCTTTTAGTATAATTTGTCTGTTCCCTTGCTTGCTCTCCTTTCAAAACTTTGGACCACATTCGACTGAACCCCAGCAAAAAAAAAAAATATCTCCCGACACCTTTATCAGTTGAATTTTCCTTCCATAATTACAACTCCTCATTCATACACACGCATGATGTCATTATTCATGTTATCCGTTCAATTATTGCAATATTTAAATTAACGACCAAGGAGACATTTTTCTCTTCTTTTCATATGCCCAGATTAAAAAGAATGCTTGAAGAAGCAATATCATTATAGTTAGGGCCATAAGGAAGCCCATTTTCCTCCTCAGTTTCTCTCTCATTCACGGAATGTGTACCATAATTTTGTTTGTCATAATTAGTTTTTCCCTTGTTAAACTATCTGCAGACATCCATCCCTATTACTCTGGATATTTAAAAGCGTGAATGATTTAGGCTACGCTTTTCTTTGGGTAATCTTTTAGAAGGTACTATACTTCTCCACATTGACCCGGCAAGATGCAAAGCATATTCCTCATCTCTCAATTTCTTCAGGATTCAACATTTTTTTGTTTTGTTCTCTACAATCTAATATCACGATCTGACATTAAATTATCACACTAATGACAATATATAAATTTTGAACACATTAATATATCATCTTCAATTCTCAACAATAGAAAAACTTTGTAGCACCCTCTCATTAAAGTTATGCAAATCCAGTCCCATAGCCTAAAATACGCAACAATGATACAGAATGACACAATTTACTTGCAAAAAGAGAAGAAGAGGGGCATGCAACAGTTTAAAAAATAAGTTTGTACATAGACCAACAATATGCCTATCATAAATACTGAACTGATTTTGGTTTTGAGAATCTTCCTAGAATCAAACACAAGTTCAAATAAGAAATAACTGAATTTCCAACGCAAAAGATTATAACTTCTAACCTGCTAGAATTGTATGAGCCGAGGGCACCAAAAATTTGTTCTGAAGAAGAAGACGAGAGAACAAAAGGGGATCTCAGAAGGAAAGGCGAGAAAGACAGTCTTCCGTTGAAATTGAAGCCAAGTTAAGGGACAGGACAAGGCTGAGTTAATTTGATGAAGACTCTGCTAATCTGCTAATCTGCTCTCATATTCCCCATCAGGGTGGTCAGTACATACTGTTGGGGATTAAATAGAAGAATACAATGTAACAGAACTGTTGTGGAATTTAAGATTCTCTCTTGAAGACACGGAAACCGAGGCGCTATTGCATGAGGCTAGAGGCATGCGAAAGAAATCCCAGTGCCTTGACCAATGTGATTGAAGTTTTGTGGAGGAGATGCCTGAGACAGGTCCAGCAATGCAGATATATTAAAGAAAGGAGAAGAAATAAAGAAATACATGTATTATTAGCACTAATTTAAAACTATATAATTGTTGAGGATCACAAGGCCTTGGTTTGCTCAAGACAAATCATGAACAGAACAGCATAGGCTGCTGAGGTGAATCACATGCACCTAAAATTTCTACATCATAAAATAGTTGTCTGAAAGTGCACATTAGAGTATTATGTATGTATGTATGTAGTATTATTGTATAATTGAAGCGTGCCTATGAGGTAGAGAAGGAGGTTAAGGTGGCATGTTGTGTGCCGCCGACAGATGGATCCTGACCGTACGATGAATGGGTATCTCTGGTAGTTGTCGGAGGTAGAAACTGCCCTGAGGATCTCAAATCCAAGCATTGGTGTTGAGTTTTGGGTGATTAAAAAAACAAAAGGGGACAAAAAATCATGGGTTTATCCCTTCCTTAATTCTTTTGTTGGGGGGAGCAAACAGTGAATGATGAATGATGGATGTTTCGTACCTGTACTATGGGAAAATAGATGCAATATTTGATGGGTTTTTGGCAATGATTATACAAGTTAACTGGGCATGTGGGTGGTATGTTTTTGTTAATAATGTAAAGTAATGTGATGTAAGTGATTGCATGGTTGTGGTGAGTTTATAGATTTTTATTTACAAATGGATGTGCATACGTTACGGGTATAGATGTACGGTAATCCATGTAATAACGTTGATCGATGTGTACCGTGGTCTTTGTGTAGATGACCACACAGATGGTTGTGAGGCGTAGGTTGTGTCTGTTTTGGCAATGTTGAGAAATAATAATAATAATAATAATAATAATAATAATAATAATAATAATAATAATAATAATAATAATAATATATTTGAAAAATGATTAATAAAAGAGAGGGAGGGAAATGGAAGCACGCGTTGCCGGGGTTAGAAGGTGCATTCTTATGGGTTGGTGGGTCCTTTCAGTTTGCATAAAAGCCTGGGCTTCCCTCATTCTTTCAATCACACCAACCAACCAATTCACACAAAAAAATACTACTATATGTCACATGCCTAACCTTTTTAAACTAAGCTCTTAGATCCACTCAATTCTTATTAATATAATCACCATCTGCCAAAATTTTAAAATTTAACATAACATCTCGCACAGTGCTGAAAACATTTTTTCTTAAGTATTTCTTTCCTATTACGTTTATAGAAACCTCTTTTATTATTTGAAATAAACCTTTGAAGAATATAGATGGTAAGACTTTTTGAAAGAAATAAAAACACCTGACAAAAGCACTACTAAGCAGAAAACGAAATAGAAAAATAAAACACAAACACTAAATATGCCAAAAAGAGTTGCAGCCTCTTGATAGCATTAACACATCTCCATCAAATTTCATAATGTAAAATCCAAGTTTTATATGGGGTTAAAATTATTTGTTTATAGTTGGTTTTTAAGTGAGTATTTACTAGAACTTATATTAATGAAAAAGGAAAACGTAAAAAAAAATATTATTAAAATGAAAAATTGATTTGAATTTTTTATATCATAATTCAAAAAGTCTTTTGAATGTGTAGAAAACTTTGATAGTTGTACGTTATAAAAAATATTACTTATTAAATAATAATAGTTTCACTAAAATGGAGTGTTTTTCTGTTATGTTATTTGTAATAATAACTTGAAATAACATATATAATACATGCATATAATTCATTGTAGACGTCTTAAATAAAAAGTCTAGCCAAGAATTCTATCTCGTAAGATACTTTGTATATTGAGTTCTAGTTTCCACTCCAAACAACAAAATTTGTTCCATCAACCCAATTGCAATTTTTTTTCTTATTTTGTGGACCAGATCGAAGTTGAATGAAGACTTTGGGACAATAGAAACAACCAGCAAAGCAGGAGCCAATACATAAGTTATCATTATAAAATTGTTTGTTTTAGACAACAATTAAAAACGTTACACTCATCTCTACTTATAATATGCCGGGACTCAACGAATGATTGGTGACTGGAATCAAACTTTCTATAGGGTTAGTTTCACTTCATACTTTATAAATTCATTAGTTTTAAACTTAGATTGGATCATCATCCACTCTACATAAAATAATAATAGTATGTCATAGTTTCATCTTTGCTTATAAGAATGCATCTGTCTGGATACAATTGTTGTTAACTTGAAAGGGTCCCATATTATGTGGCAAAACATTAAAATAGTGATTTTTAAAAATAAAAAAGTTATTATAGGAAGTGTTTCGGGTGGGATCGAGGTCAAGAGTTCAAATTATGTTATATTCAAAGTTTAAGTACTGGATCTAATTGATCATTTAAACCATTAGAAGGATACTTGCATAAGACACTTTGATATATCAAAATTAGTTCAACGTTTGACATTTAAGCACATTAAATGCAAATCACTTACCTCCTTACCTCATACCTTTATTAATAGGTTTCAGGGTGAAATTTTAATTAAGATTGACCTAATCACTGTTCACCCATGAATAATCAGATATGGCTGATAAAGATAGATTGATCTTTGACATGTTAATGTTCATATATTGGATACAAAATGTTGAGCAATAAAAGTATTGGAGACAAAATAGTTAGAAAGGCTAAACTAATCAAATGGAATAATATAGATAAAATACACTATTACTATTTATTACATTATAATCGTTAGACTAAATCAAATATATTCATGTTTATTTAAAATTTATTAGAACAAAGGAAACATTCTAATTTATTTTAGGCTTAATTACCTTTTTAGTCCCCAAGTTAGGGGCTGAATTTCCGTTTGATACCCGCTTTTAAAACAACATTAAATATGTTTTCTTTTACCTTCTTGTGCTGCGAATGTTTCAGGTTATCATTCCAGGTCCATTCTATGTGAGTTATCCAGAAATGGCAAGACTAGCATATGCAAATCCTGTGATTATTCCAACCCACATATCTAATAACTTTCTTTTGGATCCGAAACTGCTTGAAGCCAACTTCACAGAAAGATCAAGACTACTTATTCTTTGTTCACCTTGTAATCCAACAGGATCTGTCTACTCTAAGAAATTACTTGAAGAGATAGCCCAAATTGTAGAAAAGCACCCGAGGCTTCTGGTACAAACAAGCACCCTTTACTCTTGAATGTGTTTTCACCTTTTCCTCAATGATACTCCATTTCAAGATCTCTACGACTGTTTTACGTACATGTTCTCTCTGATGAAATTTATGAACACATAATTTATTCACCTGCAACTCACACAAGCTTTGCATCTTTAACTGGAATGTGGGACAGAACACTAACAATGAATGGGTTTTCCAAGGTTGGTCTATGATGATATATGCTCTCTTACGTATAAAGTATAGTTTCTAATTGGTATAAATTTTCTGTTAGGAATGTTGATGCAAACGATGTATTTCTTAGAATGTCTGTAAATTATGATAAATGTAAAAGCCTCAGGTCTGAATTATAATGCTTTTCAACTGTTCTTGTAGACATTTGCCATGATTGGGTGGCGTCTTGGGTATATTGCTGGTCCAAAACATTTTGTTGCTGCCTGTGGAAAGATTCAAAGTCAGGTAGGCTGCATTTTCATTTCACTTTCTGTGAATTATGAACGACTCAAAATCAAACTTTCTTGATTTCCTAATGTATAAATTTGATAAATCTAGTCTAATTTAGTATATAAAAGATGAAGAAGAAAAGGATTATTGAATTTGAAAAGGGGAAGAAAAGCAAGAGATAAAGCTTGCGTGACTTGACCTAAAAGCTTTTGTATACCCAATAAAGAATTTTAGTGTTATTCCTCTACCCACCCAACTAAATGAAACTAGAGAGAGATAAACTAACACTACTGGACAACTAATCTGGTGTTGGTCTTGTGCCAAGAGAGAGAAAAATAGAAGAGAAAGAAAAATAGAAGAGAGAAAAAAAAGTGAGAGGTAGTTATTATGGTGAGAGAGAAATAGAAGAGAGAGAGAAAAAAATGTCAGTAATAACAGAAGAGAGAGAAGAAAAATACTGCCACGTAAGCTAAAGTTAACGTCGTTGCAAGCTATTTAACGGAAGGGACCTATTGAAAGCAAAATCAATAACCTGGGGATCTAATTAAATCACTTTTAAAAGCGGGTATCAAACGAAAATTCAGCCCCTAACTTGGGGACTAAAAAGGTAATTAAACCTTTATTTTACTACTAAAAAATAATATATAGAAACAGAAGAAGGTGCGATAGGTTCTATTAATTTTTTAAGATAAACTTTAATAATACTATTTATATATTATAATTTAATGGTATTCTTATAATTAATTGAAAACTTTGAATATAGCTCTCTTGGGTGGAAGAGATGGAACGTGAGAGGAAAGAAAAACTGAAACAATGAGTGGCAAGATAAGACAGGACATAATATTGAAGTCTTGCCAATTTGCTAAGCATGGTCATGGGCTTCACTTTTATGCATTATATAAATAAAAAATGAAATCTTTCAAAGAAGAAGTAAGAAGTTGAAAAAAAAAGAGGAGGAGAAGAGAGAGATGAAGAGGAGAAATGGTTTTTTTTTTAATGCTTTATTCTGCTGAGCATTAAAACTATACTTTGTACTTTATTTTTTTATATAAATCAAATCTTCAAAACTAGATTTCATAAGTGTATTTTGAAGATATAATATGGGAATAAAACAGAAAAACTCAACCAAATAATCCAAATTCGATAAAACCACCCTAGGGAGTATGATGAGATGGAAAGGAATAAGTGTATTATTTTAGAAAAAATAATCAAAATAAATAATAATAATTATATAAAAATAAAACAGAGATATAAATAATAGAATATTAATTAGATTCAATCATTATTATAACAAAGAATAATAATATAAGATAAAACTAAATGGGAAAAGGAGTAGAAATAACATGGATTGAGTCATGCATAATGATGTCATTAATAAGAAAATGTTTGGGAGGACAAAACAAAATTATATATATTTTTATCCACAAATACAATAACCCGTCAGATCGATTAAGTGTAACGAATGATGTTTAAAAGACAATATAGAGTGAGACTGAAATTTTTCTTATAGATTGATGTGTTTGTTGTGTATTTTCTCTATGCACATGAGAGGTATTTATAAGTAGAAGAGAATGACTTATTAGTTAATTGTACTAAATTTGATTTTAAAATAAAATAATTTGTAATCAAGAGAATAAATATAAGAAATTGTTTATCCATAAATAACATTTACTTTTAAAATTAATATTAAACATTAATAACACTAGGGTTTTACTTTAAGTATTTATTTTTTAAATTATATTAAATATTTCCAACAATTTCCCATATCATTAACAATAAAAAATAAAACAAAATACATTTTTTTAAAAAATAAAATGGTTTAAATGTTTTTTTTTTCTATTTTCGTCAATGGATGATTGTTGGCATCGTGGGTGATACTAGTGGCACGACCATCAATGGTGTCACATGGCTGACGATAAAGGATAACTCACGGTGGTTGCCTAAGGTTTTTGGGCGTGTTTGAAAGAAAATGAGATAACGTGGCTCGAGCTACATCTCTTGCAGAGACGAGCTACATCTCTTGCAGAGACTTAATTTGTTGGGTTTATCAAGGAAGAGGGTTAAAAACGATGACCCACACAAATAATTTTATGTGGATAATTTTTATTAAACCTTAACAACCTTTAAATAGGGGCAAATCGGGTCTTGGGCCAAGTACAAATAATAAAAACTGACAATAAAATATCAACTCACTTAAAAATAAAATCTCCTTATTCTATCATAAAATAAAATTCTACCTAGATAAAATCATAACTACCCATTCCTATTTGATCCCTATCAAATCAAATCAAATATTACTATACCCAAAACTAATAAAATAAGATTTAAACAAAATTATTAATAAAACCCAAAAATTTAAGTTTATCCCAACATAATTATCTTAAGCTACACTCTTATAATTGGGCTTTAATAAATAACACATACAATATTGATGTTCATTGTATGTTTTAACCATTGGTTACACGTTACAGCCTTATACATGTATCTTGTTTCACGAGTGTCACTTAGATACTTGTCCATGTCTATAATAGTGGCCTCGCCCATGTCTCATAATATTGGCATCACCTCACACTCATTAAGTAAACCCACAAAGGATGGTTAGTTTGTGACTTACACCCCTACAATAATTGTTATTGGGTTTATTAAGAGGTATTTTAAAAATAAGTATGATAATGCGCACTTCAACCTTATTATTGCCATAATTTATAGTACAAATTGTCATAGGAATGAGACATAACATTTAGTAAAACTAGTTGGTGTACTTTAATAAAAAAACATCTTCATTATTATCCATTGAACTCCATTCCATGGGATTGTCATTCACTTGGATACAAGTGTCCATTATTGCAAAAAAATTATGGGCTTTAGTCTCATTCCCCTCGATGAATCAAGTATTGTTGATGCATTTGGTATACGGATCCACAATATATTTTTTGACATGATAAAGTCAAGAAAATTAATACCATAAATAATTAAATTTCTAAGAGATTTTTGCGTCACAATCAGTTGCCTTCTTTTTTCAATAAAATTTTTTCTAGAAACTTTAGATATGGAAAATTGACGGTCATAATGCATTGAAATAAGATGTATTAATTTATTTAATAATGTTAAATCATATAGATAATAAAAAATCTCCTTAACAACAATAGTATTTACAACAAGAATCTTTACTTCCATGGTATATCATAAAACACCATTTTATTTAGTAGATTTTCATGATAGTGACTTCCACCCAAAGTAAAAACACAACCAATTGTTGATTTTGTGTCATCGAAAATACCATTCAAATTTGTATTAATATATCTTTCAATAATCTTAAAAAATTTCACATAATGAACGCCATAATGAGAAGAATCACAAATAATATTTTCACTAGAAGATTTTTCTTATTATAATATTAACCTTTGTAAGTCACCCACACACTTTAAAATATTTTAAAGGTTGTTCTCCATTTTTTTCATAATTCACAAGGAATTTTATTACAACCTTTATAAGGAATTCTATTAAAGAATATGACAAGGAGTATTGTTAATTTTATTATATATATAAAAATAATATAATTTTAGTGTCATTACCAAAACAACACAATTCAAAAGTCAACCCATTTAAGTTGTTACTGGCAACCTTTGCTATAAAATTTCTACAATCAAATCCAGCAACTGGTTTGTAGTAATATGTCAAGTGTTGTATCCATAAAATATTATCAAGAAAACTCATAATTTACCTCTATATTTTAATGGAGCAATGTAAAAGATTTGTTGATCATAGGACAAATAAATTATGCAAATAAATTGAAGTGATTTGAATATTGATTAAGCAATGAGGTTGGATTTCATAATCTTTTGCTACTGCACTATTATTGGTTTGATTATGCTTATTGCATCTTTGTACTTATATCCCGGAAGTACTCTTCTTTTTAGATCTAGTTTCATTCTTGAATCACTATAATCTAAGGATTTCAAACCCTAGTGTGATTCCTCTATTCCTGGTAGAATACATCTTTACTTTATTGTGTAAGACTTTTCTCTCTGAGCACACCCTCTACATCTTGTGAGAGCCTCTAACAAGAGTGTGATGGTTTGATTAGATCTCACTTTGAAATTAGTTTTTCAACTCAATCCAAACCTGTGAAAAGATACAAAATAAATATAAACAAAACCACAAACTATAAAATCAAAGATGAATAAAACATAATAAGATATAACAATGCAGACAATCTGGTTAATTACATCCAACCTCCCAAAAGAAGATTCAACCACTCATGGTGAATTTTGCAGTTAAGCTT
The DNA here is from genome assembly GCA_027742785.1 of Vigna reflexopilosa. Taxonomy (NCBI): domain Eukaryota; kingdom Viridiplantae; phylum Streptophyta; class Magnoliopsida; order Fabales; family Fabaceae; genus Vigna; species Vigna reflexopilosa. Next base: position 9,289 of record JAFNIE010000721.1, on the reverse strand, counting down.
TAAGAGTTGTAAATCCACATGTACATCATTTAATACAAGTGATAAATATCATTCTCAATTAAATCACAAAAGTTTAAAAAAAGACACAAGAAATTCTTTTTTATATTTTCATCGTTGGTGTACAAGTAGTGGTTATTCTCTCACTAACATTAATAGAGTGGATTGAAATGAAGAACCTCTAAGTTGGAACAGCAAAATAAGATGATGATTTGACAAACATATAAAATGAAGTCAAGAAATTTTCCGAATTAGAATGATCCTGGTGAGTCAGAAAAGTGCAGGAGACGTGTCGTGTATGAAATGAAGAAAGCAATTGGCTAGGATTTCTGAGAAGGCAAAAGAAAGAAAAAGGAGGATGTGCATACATATTTGGACATTTGCTCTTCTAACTTCAACTTCTTTAATTCCGATTGGCTTTGCTCATGCTACAGATTTTAGACATCTTCGATATGCTCCACTTTCATTGGTTCTTTTGCATTGTTCTGCTTAGCACGTTAGCCCCCACATGTATTATTGTCTTTGTTGCATTATGATGGAGTGTTCCATGATGATGTGGACAGAGAGAATCCAAATTGGTTAAAGATAGCATAATTGCGCCCCCACCATGTTCAAATTTAATCCATCAACACATCTGATTGTGTTACCAACACCAAAGAAAACAGAGATCAAAAGGTCATGCAAGTCTTCGTCGCATGTCGTATGTGGAAAAAAACACACCCTATGAGTAATGTACCTTAAATCTATTTCACTCACAATCACACCTCCTTGGACCCCCACCCTCAAAAAATCAATCTATATCTTCTCCTTCATATTCTTTTAATATCATTTTTTTCTCCATAAATTAACTTCATCATTATTCCTTGGAATGCATGAGTATGCTCACATCAATTATTAACTTCATAACGATTTTTCATGATCACATCAAGATCATGAAATACACGTGGGAGAGTGGAGGAAGTGGACTTGAGACTCTGAAATACACTGTGAAATACGAAAAAAGAAATTTGACAATACAAAAAATAACCTATCTTTTTAAAGTTTATCTTAAATTTTTTATATTTATGCATGTGTACACATAGATTCTATTATATTTGACAGAAATTAAGCTTATTCTAGATATTTTGATTTTATTTTCCACTTGTTCTCTCTTCTTGGGTTGAATTTAATTGCTGCTCTCTTTCATAATGTTCAAAATCAATAGAACTCATTCTATCCTATCAGTTTGTGTTTTCTATAATGATTGTCATCGGCCGCAACTTAATGTACATAATATGAAAAAAGCTGCATAAAAGGAAACAATTACGAAGCAGTGCCAGAGTTGTAGTTTGAGATAAGGCGTACTTGCAAAAAATCAATGTAAGCAAAATGATAAAGTGAGCCTTAACAAATAGCAAAACTTTAGGTAGTGGAAAATATTTTTCCTTTATTCGTTCATAAATGGAATCAAGTGCATCAACTTTAAGAAAATTCCCTACACATGTTATAATTTTCTCTTATTGTCACAAAAAAGACTGTCGATAAGTGATACATAATATTGTTACTTAGTTGTTATATAGACTCGTAAAGTTTTTATATGCATTTTTTTTGTTACTGTATAATTCAATACAATGCTTATCAAAACGTTTATTTAAACAAACCTTAAAATGTAAAAACAAAGCAAAAAGGGTATTGCGATATTTGGTACCCAGAAACATAAAAAGAGGGACAGAAAAAAAATAGCAGGATCGACTCACATAGAAATGAAAATAAAAAAGGTAACAATAATTGAAAAGTCATTTTCATCTAAATCCAAAATGTTATTAATGGAAATTAAGAGGAGCCCATTGACGAGAAGAAGAAGAGGCCCATTATGATTTTCCACGTGGCCGTGAAAGTGTTGGGTTTAAAACAGAAATCCAAAAGTAAAATGGACCCATTGATTGCAGTGCCGAAAACAGGGGAAGGCACAAAGTGGATCTTGTCGTGTATTTAGAATTACACTGTTGTACTTAGAATTCACTTCAATAGACGAACGTGACGGATACCTAGTTTTGGATTTATTTATTTTGTTATGTGTTGGAAAATTATTCAAACCACATTCGCCACTTCACCAGTTGTTAGATTCTTTTAATTCAATATCTACATCTTTAGAGTTTTACGGAGAATCTCAAGTAAGAAAATAATTTTAAATTGAAGTTTCAAGAGAGAAATTTGGTGGACATTTAAGAATTATGTGAAATTTTAATTTTAAAAAGGGCACAATTAACTATTTTAAAATTAAATTTAATGTTGAGTGAGTTTCATCAATTTGTGAGTGATTTCGAGTAAAAGAAAAAGGAGACAAATCCAGAGGTTTAATTATCAATGAGGGGATCAGATTTGGTTAATTTTAAAATTAGAATGACTCGACTGAGTTTTAAAAACTGCAGGAGAAAATCATACATTGACCGAATTATGAAATAGCAATTAAGTCAAATTTCTAGTATAAGAAAGGTGAAACTCAAACAAAAGAAAATATTAAATTAATTCAAATTTGCGATGAAGAGAAGAAAAACAAAAACATATAAACATGGACCTATGATCTCTAATACTAGAGTAAAACACGTAAATATAGGTAATGAATGAAAGCAAGACGTGTAATTTGTGACCCGTAATTCTAGTTAGTGTATACTTAAAGAACAAAGTCAGGTTTAAAATTAAAGATTGGTCAAAATTTGAATAATTTAAGTTAGACTCAAGAAGGGTTAAAAAACAAGACTTGTATTAAATGGTTTGAAGAAAATAAAAGAGTAGGAAAAGACAATTATGAACTTAAAGATAAAATTTTAAGTGAACAAAATTGGTCAAAGTAAATCATTTTTCTCTTGTTAATTTTTAAATAGTTTGTTTTCTATTATTTTTATCTCTTATTTGTTCAATTTTTTGAGTAGTTCTTTTCTGTTAGACTAATTATGATCCATCAAATCATATATTAATCAACATTAATAAATTAATTCATGATTATCATTAATTAAGTGTTAATCTTATTTTTATTTTGTAATTGATTAGTCTTGTCATTCGATCTGAATGATTAATCTAAGAATGATTGATCAAAAGATGATCATCACAAAAATAATAAATTAAAAGATGATCGATTTAAAAAAATTCATCAAATATAATCGACCAAAAATATCAACCATGAATAATCAGTTTAAAAATATTAATCCCAAACGTGACTAGCTAATAATAATTTAACTAAATTAATCAATAAAAATATATGTACACTACATAAAGAAAGTTTATTTTATTTTAATTACTTTAAAATTATGAGTGATTATCTGAAAAGGATAAACTTTGAAAACTAAGTTTTGGAACTTAAAAAAGTAGGAACAAGTTCTTGCGTTTGTATGAATTTGAGGGCAGGTATATGATAGTTTGGTTTAGAATAAATGATAAAGTTTAATTATTGGTTTTGTCAACATCGAGAGGACAAGTAAAAGAGTGTAGTTTATTAAGATGATAGCTGGCAAAGTTGATACACTTTTGTCCTTCGTTTTCGTTCATAATTGATAAATTTTTGTCCACTTTATAATTACACTATTGTGAATGAACATTTTATTTCCAAAACCTTAAGGAAAAATCATTAAAATGAAGTTGTTATCATAAAAGGCCAAAACTATATAATTAGTAATCAACTTTTTCTCTTTGTTTGCGTACACGTGGGAGCACGAAGACTAGGTCAGAGATACAAGAAGAACCTGTAAATTCTTTCTACTTCCTTTTAGACAAAACTTTCATACTTTTTTTTTATTCTATTTCTATGTTTCTTCAGAAGAATAAATCAAATTTGAAATTTACAATAACTTACACTCTCTAACTTCTGAACAAAATATATTATATCGTTTGCATCTAGATTGTTATTTTAAACTGTCCAAAAGATTTTAACAACTTAAGTTAAATTTATTTGTCATTAAGTCGGATCTTTTGTAAATACTATTTTTGTTTTAATCTGTTTTTGTGAGTCATAAAACAATTTTTGAGATATTTTATATTTAAAATATTTTATATTTTTAAATACATAAAATGACTAAGCCATTTACTGCATTTTAACATATAAATGATTTTGAGTAATTTTAATTTTAAAAAAATTTGTTAATGAGGACTAATTATTCTCTAGATAATTTTTAGGGTTTGCAGTCAATCTATCTAATTGCAGATTTTTATAATATATTTTGGGAGTTTTCTTTTTGTAAATATACAATTTTTTTAATAATGTCAAGTATATAAAATATATTAAAATTAAAAAATATATAAAATTTTATTTTCATATTTAAAATTTTGGATCGGATGTATTTGGGAGTTTTGTATTCAAATTCCATATTCGATTGTTTTAATACATTTTAAACTGAATTTTTTTATGCAAGCTAACATGACTTGAAGTAAATCGACTGCACAATTATTTTCTTTTTTAGATATGGCAGTTTTAGGTGGGGAGTTTTTTTTACTTAAGCATAATGAACAATTGTTCAGCCTTTTTAAGGGGTGCATATCTACTTTTTTTTTTTATGCGAAGTTTATGAGGTCCATTTATGTTTTAAAGCATGTTTAGAGTTTGAATTTTTTTAGGCTTTGGTTAGATAGTGATTCTACTATAGTTTATCATGATCTTATAAATCAATGAGTGATTTTTTAAATTTTTTAGGTGCATTTTAAAGGTTTTGACTAGTGAAATTTCAAATTAAGAGTTATGGGTTATAAGTAATGGTTTATAATCTTTTATTAAGTCTATTAGGGCTTGTTCAAGTTGTTAGGTTGCAGAAATAAGGTGTAGAAGGTGTAAATATGAGTTTAGGTGCTTTTGGAGTGTCAAAAAATGGTTTGATACAACTAGTCTTGGGTCTAATGATCAAATGGATGCTTGCTTTCATTTATAAATGTGTTTTCCTATCAATTTAATGTTTAAAGAACCAATTTTATCAATACAACAAGTCTCAGGTGCATCAAAAGCTATTTTCGAGTGTACTGTCAACTGGTATGGTGCCCGAGCACCCCCTCTTATTCTTAGGTGCATCTTACTGTTTACACTAGCTTACCTTTTTGTTTGTATTTGATTGTATGTCCTTATGATCTGTGGTCTTGACTATAATCATTCAATGGGTGTGAGTAGTGAGTGATGAGATACCTGTGTAACAAGTGTTGAATGACAAGACGATTAATGAGTAGTCTCTTATAAACTAGTTTCTAAACCTTTAGTTTGGATCTAAGTTGGATTGTACGAAGTTAAATTTATAATTATGTTTTGAATAATTATGATGAAACTTTTTATTATTTGTTTTGTGAAGTGTTTTATTTTTTCATGTTGTAACTCACTTATAATTTAATATTATATTTTGGAATGATAAGTAATGGATCATATATTATAACTAGTGATATATAGTTTACTAAATAACAATAACAATGTCAATAGAACGTTACATCTGTTATTGATTAATTTCATTTGTATTTTTCTGAGTGTAAATATTTTTCAAACTTTCATTTAGTTTTGACGTAACATATAAAACATGTATTTTAATTTATACACTTATTGATGATAAATAATGGATTAAGTGAGTGATTATTGTGACAGATAGAAGGCCACATCTTCATTATCACGACTTTAAAAATTAGTCTTCAAATCCTCATTTCAACGTCAAACAATACTCCAATTCTTTTGTCTTTTTCATCCATCACTTTCTTTCTTTATAACGGGAAGATTATTGCATAGTAAGTCTTCATTCATTATATCTCAAATCAATTACTATATGAAATAGAAATATCATGTTTCAGTCTAGGAAAAAAAAAATTAATAACTGCTAAAGTTTTCACAATAACTAAACTCAACCCAATTGAACCTGTTATTTTATGATTTTAAAAAATGTTTTGAAGTCATCGTGCATCAAACGTTATCAAAACAAAGTTTCATTAAACAAAAACGGAAAACATACCTGAAATACCCATCACTAAACATTTTTTAGAATTTTTAAAACGTGAAAGTCTAGAATTTGAAAAGCTACAAACTGAATAAAAGTAACAACAACACCACAAGAATAAAAAGTAAATTAAACATAGAAATAACGAAACCCAAAATAGTCTGTGCATCTGTAATTTAAAGTTCAAGTTCCAAAAAATTGAATAAAAACAATAAACTAAGTCACATGTCCCACACTTTTAATTACATCCACTTGATATTAATTTTTTTATTGGATTCACAAGTTGCCACTTTTTTTTATTCCTTATTGCTTGGTAAAGCTATACTTCTTCAAGTATTATCTTACACATCTATATGGTGTAATTATGTTCTTTTCAAACCGCATATCCAAGGTAATACTTTTCTACAAATAATTTCAAAATCCACGATTACAACTAATTCAAAACCTATAAACTTCCAAGGTATATTAAGAAACATATTTCTCTAACTTGTGGGTATGACCAAAGGATCCTCTGTAATTAGAGTATCCTTTAAAATTCTTGAATCAGACGTTTTTCTCTCCCACCCAGCTAGTACATATGTGAATTTCATGTTAAAGTCACATGCTACAAGGCAATCTTTCCTACCTTGATATCTAGAAACATTCGATCTTGAAATATTTACTCAAACATGAGTTCCATCAATGGACCTTATGCATCCTATTCACACAAATAATTGTGAAACATTTTTATTGACCATAAGAGGTTACCTTAAAGTATGGATGAAACCAACTGTTGTTAAGGATACATGGATCAACCACGTTTCCTGATGGCTGGCATAAAAGGTTTGTGAAATACATTGTGAAAGTGCCTACTAATGGTTTCTATGGATCAATGGAAGAAAAATGATATACTTTAATTCTTCAATTATGTCCAATGATGTGAAAAAATTTAGTAAGTTGTTCCTCGACTGTTGATAGAAATGCATCCTTGACAAACCTAGTTGTCCTTAGGCATTGACATAAATTAATAAACGCTTATGATCCCATGTGAATAATGTTGCGACACTAATTATTATGTACGAAATATGACATTAGCTTCTCCCTACGACACTCTTTTTGGGGCACAAATTCTTTTGGTTTATTTCTAGTTACTGGACTCAAATTCAATATATGTAATGCATATTCAATAATGCACAACATTATCATCATGTTAATTTATGTCTTCAACTATAATTGCCACTACAGGTGTGGAATGATATTGAAATCCACACCTATGACATCGTTTGTGAAGTCTTCATCATTCACATATGAAAACTCTTCTTCTTCTTGTTAGGTACAAACAAAGTCCCACATCATATAAAATAAGAGATGGGCATGGGTTTATATACACATAAGATACCTCTATTGGTAAGAGGCCTTTTGGAGTGGTACATATATGATATTAAATAAAATTCTATCAATGTCTACCATAAAATATTAAATCTCTATAATAAAATACATATATTAACTTACACAATAAAATATTAAAACTCACCATAATATAATATAATATAATATATATATATATATATATATATATATATATATATATATATATATATATGACTTTTATTTTTATTTATCACACTTCTTTCCTAAGCATTTCCAAAAATTAAAGTAACAAAAACTTTTCAATATAGTAAAAATTATGTATGAAATTAATCTCCTTTGAGAAAAATGCATAACTAAGCATTAATTTTCAACCAACGAGTAACCATAGCAAAATCAATAGCCATCACGTTCTGAGTAATATGATCAACATACCCTAAATCTTAAGCCAAAGTTTAACATTTGATGTCCAAGTCGCATAATTAGCGTCATCTAACTTATTTGAATTGGATTTTCCTTAAAAAATAATCTTTTCAAAAGCTTTGCAAAATCTTTGGTTTTCTTGAAATCAATCAATAAAACAAGTATGATGAATCACCAATAAAAAAGAAAGGAGAGAAAGGATTCCACTATAATGAAAGAGTATACAAGTAAGAATACAAAGATATACCCTCTCAATGTACTCTCCTACCCACTCAATATCACTTATAACAATACAATATGTGAACCCCCTCATAATCTTGCCAAAAAGAGAACACTCACAACTTTCTAAACACCTTGAGAGAAATCCCAACTCTCAATAAGAACAATCACAGTTCTTCCCCTGGCACAATCGCACAGGAACTCAATCCACTGATTGAAATTGATGAACCTGATCTTCATAGCAACACTCCAATAGTGCAGATATGATAAAAAACCTTTAAGCATAATTTCTTGATAGAATCTTGATGTATAAACCCAAATTTGATCCTTGATTCTTCAAGATGATTCTTGGATGCTACTGTAATGAAAACTCAATCAAAATGTTAGTTATGAAATTGAATGTTCAAAAAATTAGTTTGAAACAGCGCACAAGACAATTATTTATAGGATTTTTGAATCCTACGAAGTTTAATTGATTACCCAATTAATGTAATCTGTTAAGTTTTTCCTTTTGCTTTAACAGATTTGCCCTTGTTTAGATTTAACATATTATACAGCGCATGCAATCAATTATGCAATTCATACAAGGCAAGAATAAATTCATATAACCGTTATAAATAGTTAAGGCTTTAAATGAAATTGATTTTCACAAGAGAAACTTATTTAACCGATTAGGAAACTTGTGTAATCGATTATGTTCAACACTTAAGCAAATTTTCAAATCAATTTCCATTCCAAACATATCAATGCACTTATCAAACATATATTGGCATAGCAATGTGTTTTAATCGATTATACAACTAATGTAATCGATTATTACACAACTGCTTGCCCCTGTTAAGCATATCATGATATCTGGAGAATCTAACAGATTATATACAATGCTTAATCTGTTATTTCTACCGGAAATGTAATGTTCAATCTGTTTAAACACATGATTTATTTACAAGTAATGAATACATATACCAAACATCTTAAACACAAACACAATAAGGATAAAGAAATTGTTATGTCATTTGTTGTGCAAGAAACCATAAAACCTTTTTTTGTTCATCATAAAATATATATATATATATATATATATATGGTTATAGCTCCCCCTATCAACATTATTAATAAAAAAATTCATATTGACATAGTTAGTATATATAGATAGGTTAGACGTATTGTGACAAAAGAGAGGTCAGAAGAGGAAGTATGGGAAGAAACCATGAACAAGAAAGAAAGAGAAAAAACATAATAACCAAAATAGGCTCAATCAGTGCAACAATGCTAGATCTAGAGAGAGGAGGTTGTGGTGAGTCCAACGAAGGTGGTCGACGTTGGAGACAATAATGCCCGCACTATTGGAAAATACGGTTGCAACAAACTGT
>JAFNIE010000720.1:0-25911 GCA_027742785.1 Vigna reflexopilosa | reverse complement strand
TACCAATCTCTACCAAAACTCAACTAATAAAAGAAAATAGGGTGTTACTCCCTCCACCACCACATTTTCTCCCTCCACCTCTCCAATTCTATTACATATTTTTTGAATTACAAAACTAACCTTTTATAATTACACAAATAACCTTTTTATTTTTTAATCCCAATTATTTACTTTAACCTTAAAATCTATCTTTCTACCCCTTCTCACCCACCTCCCAACCCTCTCAGATTCTCACCCAAACTCTATCACATTTGTTTCTCATCTTCCATTTTTCCTCACAAGGTTAGTGATGATATTTTTAATTTTTTTAAATGCAATGCATATATCTTTGTGTTGTGATCTGTGCTGTGTTATGCGTTTTTTTGCTGTGTGCGTGTGTTGGGAGAAAGGAAGAAGATAATCAGGCCAAAAACGGATGTCGGGTATCCGTTTGGATCTGAAACGGATGTCGATATCCGTCGACGGATGTTGACATCCGTGTTCCCTTAAACGGATGTTGACATCCGTTAACGGATGCTCACATCCGTTTAAAGATTATATGGTTTATATTTTAGGGTTTTATTACGCACCTTCACGCCTCTGAACCTCTCATGCCTCTGAACCAGCGCCTTGAAGCACCACCACACTCACGGCTAAAGATGAATTGATTTCTCCACTTTCAATCTTACTAAACACAAAGTCCACCACACTCTCACGTCACAATTCTATAAAAGAGAAGAAGAAGTAACATAAGAGACAACCTGAGAAAAATAATAAAGAGAAAGAGGGAAGAATGATAAATAAAATGAATGTCCATGTGAAATTTTAAATAATATTAACCCTAAAATTTTAATAAGGGTAAACTAGGAATGAAAAAATAAAAAAAAAGGGTAAAAGGGGAATGGGGTGGTGGAGGAAGCAAGTTGTGGTGGTGGAGGGAGTAACACCCAAGAAAATAATTACTAGATTGTGGTTATCAACCGGTCCAAAAATAGACCACTTTTAACCACTGTGTAATTCGTCAATTTTAATTTTGTAATTTTGGTAAACCAAAAAATTAATGGTGCATAATAGTCAAGAGAGTTGCTCCCTCTACCACCCCTAATGCTCCCTCCACCTCCCCAATTCTTCTTTTATTCCAAATTACTCTTTTTTATATTTACTATTTACCTTTTTAACTTTTGATGTTAAAACCCTAAACCCTTTCCAACTTCTCATTTTCACTTTACTAAGCAGCAATACTCTCACACCCCATCCCCCTCCCTTTCTTTCTCTCTTTCTCTGCAACCCCCACCTCCACACACTTTCCCTTCCTTTCTTTCTCTCACTTTCTCTCTTTCACTACACCTCCACCCCCCACCCCTAACCCCCCCCCCCACCCACACCACTCTCCCTTTCGTTATTTCTCTACAGGCCCACCTCCACTCTCCCTTTCTCTCATTCTCGTTGAAGAAGTTGAAATGTGCGTTAGGGATGAAAGCATATATAAGAATGCATTAATTGAATTGTTGAGGATTTAAACACTAACAAGGTTAATTGTGTTTTACATACAATGTGTTTGTAATAAACAATATGGGTATTGAATTTGTGAATTAGTAGGTGTGTTCCTTGTGTGGGGTCATGGATGTTAGATAAAGAGAAGACCTTGATTTATGTGTGCTTGTTAGGGAGAAAATCTATGGTTGTATGTAGTTAAGGAGAAGAGCATGGGTTTTTCCTATGTAGTGGAAAGAGTAAGTAGGATGAATATTAATGGTGGATCTCGTGGAAAGAAAGAGGGGAAAGTTGAACAAGTTGAATGGATCTAGACATCCGTTGACGGATGTGGGGTGGGGTGTGGGAGTGTATTGGAATGTTGGTGAAAATTAATCCTAGTAACTAGATATTACTGAAGGGCAAAAGAGGAATGAGAGAGGTGGAGGAAGTAGTCTGTGGTGGTGCAGAGAGCAGCTATCAATAGTCAAATATACAGGTTTAACATCTTGCACCCAATCCGGAAACCCATCTAATCCAAATGGATTAGGTTAAATTTTGTTTGATTGATTAGAATTTGTATAATGCACTCAAATTAGAATTAGGAGCTTCTTCATGCATCTCCATAAATTTCATCCTCCAGTATAAAAGAAAATTCATTTTTACCTTTTCCATCTAAAAGTAAAAAATGACTTTTAAATTACTCAATTTAAAAGTAAAAAATAATTTTTAAATCGTACTATATGCAAATGAAAAACGACTTCCAAAATTTGAAAGGGTTAAAAAAATAGCTTCTATATTATATAATTCAAAAGTAATTTTTGACTTTTGAATTACACACTCCAAAAGTATTTTTTATTTTCAAATTATATAATTTAAAAATATTTAATAAAGATGGTTTCCAAATTGTACAATTCAAAAGTCATTTTTGACTTTGAAAAATAATTTTTGAAATTTATAATCCAAAATAATAAAAAAGAAGTTTTATGCATATGGAAATGCAGAAAAAAATTATAGAGATACATGAATACACTGCTTAAAATTAATTAAGTAATATGTTTGTAAATTTTTAATCAATTAACCCAACTCAATAATCAATTCATAACAAACTATCATTTTCTAATAATTTTACCATAAGTAATTTTATATTTTTTATATAGTATATAAATATTGCAGTTAGTTTATAAATATCAAGAAAGACAATTCAATGTTTGATTTCAATTATTGCAGGTAGTATTTTAAAAAAAAATTACTCAACCTTATCAAATGTTTGATTTGCTAAACTCAATTCAATTTAATTATGCGGAAAAGAAAATTAAATTAAAGTTGACCTACGCTATTACATCTAGCTAGTAGGTTTGATATTGATTGAACTATTCGAGATTATTAACGAAAGAACTAACCAAAAGTAGAAATAAAGAAGAATTTGCGGTGCATGACAAAAGTAAAGAAAGGACGAAGATAATGGTTTCCTTTGAAATGAAAAGTGACTCTTTTGTTTGTTCATGCCACCCATGATGTAACTACATGTATTTTTAATACATGTAGGTGTCTTCTATTACACGTGACGATGAACCTAATAAAAACAACCAATATGTAAAATTATAAATGTGATATAGATTATTAAATTACAAAAGCCAAACAAAAATAGAAAATTTAGATGAATGTAAGAGATTGAAAGAATAATTTAATCATTAGAAACTTCTCACAATTATGTTTTCAGTAAAAGAATTTTCAATTTAATTATTATAAAACATAATAAAAACAACCCCAAGTATTTTTATTTTAGTGTTTTTCTCATCGTTTGTATTTTTATCTATCAAACATGATCTTAGTGTCTTTGTTTTAACTATTTTTATTTTTCGAAGTAAACTTATATATAAGTGATGCATAAGAAACATGCGCGCAGAGTATCATGTTTGATTAATTGCATTTATATAAAAGAAGAATCTTGTATACTTTTTTATTTGAAAATTAAAAAATGGAAAATAGAAAATAGCTAATAATACTTCTAAAATTGAACCCACCATTTAACTGCTAAAATGACGATAAAATCAATGTTAATTAATAGTAATAAAATATTATTAATAACTAAATAGAATATCATATAATATTATTATTTTATATTACTAAAAGCTTCAATAAAAACACTATTTTATTTTATCCTTAAGATTTAAAAAAAAATAACTAAAACACAATCATGTTCGTTATTCAAATATAAAAGAATAAAAAGAATGGTCAATTTATCAAATAGCAATTGTTTTTATACAAGACAAACTATAATACCACAAACTATTACCACCCTTACCTTTTTACTGTTTATTTCCTATGTCACGTATAAAATATAATATGGACTTCGTAACATTTTACCTTTATTTTATATTTAATTATAAGATTTGATTTTAAAGATATCATTTTATCTTTTCTTTCTTAATATTGAATATAATTATATATTTTTATGCTCATAAAAAATATATATTAAATTTCTTAGAACCCTAATGCATGTGAATTTATTTTATAATCATATTTTTCTAAAGTTGATTCCTTAAATATATATATATATACTTCAGGCTAAGGGATGAGTGACTTTTGCATAGAGTTGTTGCATGGCAAACAGCATAAAGACTGTTAATAAAGTTTGATGCAATGTTTAACATGCGGTGCATGAATGCATCAAAGGTACTTGCTCGAATGTGGCAGCATATACTTTACATGTGAGGCTCACAAATTAACCCATTTTAGTATTACTGATATTCCAACTTGATTTGATTTTGGTAGGAGATATTAATTGGATATGAAAAATATTTAATTTAAAATTAAATATGGATAATAAGTATAATATATATATATATATATATATATATATATTATTTTAAATTATTAAAATACTCTTAATTTAATACATAATTTATATATTAATTTTATTTTGTTTAATTTATTTAAAATAACATTGTGGTCTACACTATTTTCAATCTATGTTTCAGTGTATTAGTTGAAGTGACTACTCTTTTAAACAAGACACCATATTTATACGATGAAGGTTAAGATATTAATTGTTAATATCGCTAATTGATAGATTATGTCTTGATATATATCATTGATTGAGAGATTATTTTTTGATAATATTATTGATTAACATATTATGTCTTAATAATATTATTGATTGACAAATTATGCTCGTTTAATTTATTATTAAGTGATGGGTTAAAAATATTGCATGCATTAAAAGAGAATTATTTGGAGAAATATTATTATTATTTACTTCATTTATTTATTTTTTATTACGGGGACATACACAAGTCTCCTAAGCTTGTAAACAGAAACAAATGAACGAGTTTAAAACATTACCAGTATGGTGGATTTGTTATGGTTTTTGGTTAGCCGAGCTGGAACTATGTTGTTTGTCGAGTTATGTCGGTCAAGTATTAGCTGTCTCAGTGTTTTGTTGAAAGACTTGATGATGACGCTACTTGACGGGTGTCGTAATTACCACGTCAAAGTGGTTTTGACACATAAGTTAAGTGACGTTTTGGCCTTTAGGGATTTTGGTCAAGACTTTTAAGTTTCCTTCTTTTCAAATGTTGCTTCATTTTCCACTTCACCATCTTATGGAAGGTTACTTCATGCTATTAAAGTCTTAAGGATTCAAGCATTCTTCTGGGCTCGCGTGTTGTGATTCAGGTAACCCAAATTCTAGGTACGTTTGCCATGTCTTCTTCATTTTCAGATTTATATGCACATATGCTTGCTTTGGTAGATAAGATAATTATAATTATGGGTGAGGGTGGTTCTTCAAGTCATACTGAGTCGATTGCTTTCAAGAGGAGAGATAATTTTTCCTTTACTCTCATGGTAGTTCTAGTAGTAGCTCTTGCTAAGCTTGTGGTAGCGGTAGGGAAAATCATCATTTTTTAGGGGAGATAGATGATCGAGGTCGTACCCGAGTCAAATTAATATGCAATTAAGTGCAGTATAATACTAGAAAGTGACTCCTAGGTCGTCTCTCAAGGACCAATTGTAGTTCAAGAATTAGATCGAACACTTGGTGGGGGGTGTTTATGGACAGATTTATGAATGAAAATGCACTAAATTAAAACTCGAATTCAACACAGATTAAAAACGATTAGTCACTGACTCAATTACAATTCTTCTACTCACAGATTAGCAACAAATAAACACTACTCTAACTCCTAATCCAACACAAGCTAACCAACTAAGCGAAGACTAACCATTTTTCCATAATTGCAAACTAAGTGAATGCAATGCACAGTTCAATCAATTCTGCACCATATAGTCCAATCAACTAAGCGAAGATTAAACACCAATTAGGCAACTACGCATATACCCAATCACAAGAACAAAACAGATTGAATGTTGAGCCGAATCAGAGTAGTAAAATCACAATTCCAACTCAGAAATCTCAAGGAAACAATGCAATTTCGCTAATGACCAATCAAGCACACTTAAGCTACCATTTAAAATGAAATACAAACAACAAAATGAACTGAAAACATTGAAGGAAATGCGGAAAAACGCAACTGAAATTAACACTGAAACGAAGTGCAGAATTAAAACGATATTGAATTGCAATTGCTAAAATGAAAAGGGGAAAAAGAGATTGGAATTGCAGCAATAAAGAGAACAATAAACTGAAACGAAATTACCAATAGCAATGAAATTATAAAATGATTCAATACATAAAAGAGAAGGAAAACGAAAATCAAACCTAAATCCCAAAAAGGGGGGGTGGAAAACGCCCATGAACCCTAAAACCTAAGAACAAAACGTGAAACTGGGGGAGGAAGGAGGTTTCCAAAGCTGATTTGGGGTTTTTAAAAGGACAAAAGATGAAAATTCCCTCTATATGGGCTTCTTACAAAATATTGACCAAAAATAGGCCCAAAAGTCAAATCTGGTCCAAACCTAAAATAATTAAAATTGCAAAACGAAATTAGATGACGTGGCAACCCTCTTGAAGTCCCAAAATATGTTTCCACAATTGTCCTACAAATAATAATTGGAATAATTAGGCTCAAATAATTCAAATTAATTAAAATAAGAATTATTAGTCAAATTAAGCCCAAATAGTGTAAATGAGACAATAATGGAGAATTAAACACAATTTACTAACACAATTCAGTGCGAAAAGCTAAGTGAATAGTACAAAATAGTGATTCAACAATAGATTATCAGTTTTTATGTGTCAAGGGTAGTGGGTAGACAAAAAAGGAAATAAAAATTTGACCATATCTCAGATCCTATGTATATTTGGGTACTATGGGGTGGCTCATTATCCATATGTGTCCACCACCCAAGAGTTTGTGGATGAGATCATGTCGAGCTATAATGTGTTCTCGAATGATTTGGCCAATAGCATAATGGTTGAGTGTTGTAGTGCCAATGACAGGGTGTATATGAAACCTCAAGGATGGTGAGGATTTACTTTTTATGAATGAATGTTTCTCTAGAGAGCTTAATCTGTCTTTTCCTTTATTTCACTTTGAACATGGTGTGTTGTCAATGATGAATGTGGCTTCGAGCCAATTCCATCTGAATAGTTAGACCTTTCAAAGGTATTAAAAATTTTGTGCAAACATCTCGACATCCTCCTTAATGTAAATAAATTCATGTTTTTTTATTAGTTGAAACATGGGTCTGAGGTTGGTTGGGTATATCTGTATATTGGTGCATATGGTCCCCTTTTCACCATATACACTTCGTCTTTTAAAAGTTTCAAAGACAAATTCTTTAAAATATAGAGTTTGGGAGTCGCCACCGTAGTTTATTTTGGAAAACTACGAAAAAAATCATAAAATAAATCGTGGTCTACGAAAATAAGATTTTAGGTCCGGGAGTCGATTAGGCGTAGAGAAGGTATGAGCACCCTATAGCGCCTGCTCGAAGGCAGTACCTTTAATTAACTGCACAAGATTGATGGGTTTTCAAAATGATTATTTTTCCCTGAAAATAACAATTGAGGATAATACAAAAGAAACAAACTTTTTTTTTAGAAAGTCCGACAACGATTCACCTTGCTCCTACGTATTCTCATTTGAGAAATCAGGGGTACGTAGTTGTTTTAGAATATTTGTTTGAGACATTGTTTGAAAAATTTGTTTGGAAACGATTAAGGATAATTATGGATTTTGGGAAGTGAACCTGACAAGGAATGTCCTTGCTCCTCTGTATCTCCACTCATGATGGAGAATCAAGGATCATGTAGTTTTAGCTCGTCATCAATTGAAAATGATTGATATTTTTTATGCTTTGAGATTTTATAATTTTTATTGGTATTTTTGAATTATTAAAAAAAAGTGTCACGACATAGACAATGAACTAGATACAAAACAAGTGGAAGATAATTTTTTTTGAGTTTTGTATTTTTTATGATTTTTAACATAATTGATATGATTGAGAAAAAATTAAGATGACAAAAAGAATCACACGAATGTTTACACTTACTTGCAAGAAAACTATTTTTTAATTTTTTATTTAATTATCAAGCATGATACTTGACATGATAATATATATTTTTAATTATTATGAAAATTAAATTATCAAGTAAATCTAAGACTTGACAAATTAATATTTTATGATTTTTATTAAAAACAAAATGGCCTATAAATGAAAGTATAGAATCAAAACAGTAAAACAATTATGGAAAAATAAAATTCAAATAAAAACAAACTTTAACAAAATAATTCAAACTAAAAGAAAAGGTGAAGGAATAAAACCTAGATGGAAAAAAGTAATGATAGTCCAACCGAGATGTAAGTGAAAATGGGGATATAAGGGAGAACAAATGTGATGTTGATGAAGAGTAATGGTGTAGGGGAGAAGAGATGTATGTATATGAAGATATGTGTATATGTGTGGGAGAGAAGAGATGTGTGTGTGTGTGTGAAAAATGGAGTGAAGAGTATCTGAGTATTTATAGAGTTATGGATATAGAAAGTAGATGAATAAAAATAATATAATAAGTGGGTGAAAAAAATGGATGAAATAAAATATGATAAAAAGAAGTAAATAGTAAAAGTTAGTGTGAAAAATATGTGAAAGAAATAATATAAAAATTTGGTAGAGAAATTAGGTGAAACAAAATATAATAAAAAAAGTAAAAGGTAAAATTTAGTGTGAAAAATAAGTGAAAGAAATAATATAAAAGTTGGTGGAGAAATTAGGTGAAATAAAATATAATAAAAAAAGATTAATAGAAAAAATTAATATGAAAATTAGGTGAAATAAATAATATAAAAAGTGGATGGAAAAATTAGGTAAAATATTAATGTAATAAAAAAGTAAATAGAAAACATTAATGTGGAAAATAGGTGAAAGAAATAATATAAAAAGTGAGTGGAAAAATTAGATGAAATAAAATATAATAAATAGTAAAAGTTATGTGGAAAATAAGTGAAAAAAAATAATATAAAAAGTAGGTGAAGAAATTAAGTGAAATAAAATATAATAAAAAAATGAATAGTAAAAGTTAGCGTGAAAAATAAGTGAAAAAAATAAAATAAAAAGTTGGTGAAGAAATTAGGTGAAATAAAATATAGTAAAAAATTTAATAGAAAAAATTAATGTGAAAAATAGGTGAAAGAAATAATATAAAAAGTGAGTGAAAAATTAGATGAAATAAAATATAATAAATAGTAAAAGTTAATGTGGAAAATAAGTGAAAGAATAATATAAAAAGTGGGCAGAGAAATTAGGTGAAATAAAATATAATAAAAAAGTGAATAGAAAAAGTTAATGTGAAAAATAAGTGAAAAAAATAATATAATAAAGTGGGTGTAGAAATTAAGTGAAATAAAATATAATAAAATAAAGTAAATAGTAAAAGTTAGTGTGAAAAATAAGTGAAAGAAATAATATTAAAAGTTGGTGAAAAATTAGGTGAAATAAAATATAATAAAAAAATAAATAGAAAAAATTAAGGTGAAAAATAAGTAAAAAAAATAATATAAAAGGTAGGTGGATAAAATATAATTTAAAAAGGTAAGTGAAAAAATTAGAAAAGTTAGTATGAATATATATATATATATATATATATATATATAAAGCTTAATACCAATTTTAGTCCTCAGTTTCGTTAGTTGTGTTCAAAGTAGTCGTCCTATTTTTGAGTTGCTCAGAGTGGTCCCATTTTTTTTAAAAGTGGTTCAAGTTGGTCAATTTTGCTGATGGCGTTAAAATCGCTAACGACGTAATGTTTACCTTACTCAATATTGAATGACCGGTCCAATTATTCATTACGTGGCAAGCACAAGTGAATTACATGACAACGTTGGGTTTTATGGGTTCTTCGTGAAGGAGAAGATGAACTCACGATTTTAGTCTCGCGATTTTAGGGGTTCTTGGCGATTAGGGTTCTGAACAAATTAGGGATTTTCTGTTTTTTTTTTGTGGTTTTAGGGATTTGATATGGAGGTTTGGTTTGACGAAGGAGCGCGAGAAGAGATTTCTCAACTTGGATGAATGTGGTCTACGGTGGTGTTTTGGGTGCCGTTGTGTTTCTGGTTTGCAAGTCGTGGCCATGGATGTTTTACGATGGAGCTTACAATGAAAGGAATGATGAGTTTCTGGGTTTTCCATGGCTGCGCGTGAAGATTGGTGGTGGTGGCTCAAGGAAAAGAAGACGTGAGACCATGGTGCTTGTTGAACGCTAAGGTCATGGCCATGGTAGAAACAGTGGCTAACGGCGAAACTAGTGGTGGTCTAACAGTTGACGAAGACTGACAACTAATGGGTGGAGAAGTTGAGTCCCTACCCTAGAGGTGATGGCACGAGGTTACTGGTGCGAGGTTAAACGTTGGTGGTGCAAGGCTGACGGTGGCAAAGGTGGTGGCCAGCGAAGATGGTAGGTGAAAATGGAAGGGGAAGGCAAGGGGAATTAGGGTTTCTGGTCGAAGAAGGTGATGATGTGAAAATATGTGATGATGTGCTAGCTTGTGATGATGTGGCAATTTGTGGTTTTTCACTATTGGCTAAGGTGGACATTATATCGTTAGTGTTTTTAACGTCGTCAACAAAAAAGGACCAACTTGAACCATTTTTAAAAAACATGGACTACTTTGAACAACTCAAAAATATGAGGACTACTTTGAACAACTCAAAAATAGGAGGACTACTTTGAACACAACTAACATAATTAGGGACCAAAATTGTTATTAAGCCTATAAAAAAATGTAATAATATATGAAAAAGGTAGGTGATGTCAAGGGTGATGTGGTGGATGATGGGGAAGGTGATGTGGAGAGTGAGGTGTGAGAAGAAAAATAGGGTGGTGAGAAAGTAAAAAAGTGTTGGATTATTTTGGGCCATTGGGATAAGGGTTAAAAAGTTCATTTAAGGGTGCAAACAGTAAAACAAATAGTATTTTTTACTTTTATTCTTTATTTATTTATTTATTTATTTTTGTGATGAATTTTATTTATCCAGACAAAATTGGGTGCTGACACCTATTTATGGCAAAGATCCTAAAATTTCAAATTTAGGGTGACTTAGTTCCCCAATGTCGAGGATAAGGTAGATATAGAGGTGTTAAAAAGACTTTCTTGGTGACTAAGCAGCTAATATTACATATGTGTTCCCTATGCCAAGTAATCTCGTTGTTTGTTCCTGGTTAAGGAAATATATCCTAATCTTAATGTTTTAAACTTATCCTTGCTACTCATTTTGTTTTCTATACAGATATCATGGGAAAAGACTTTGATCTGAACCTAGTCTATACGAAAATATGAGCACTCGAACTTGGGGAAGGCCTCTTTGTTGATTTATAGAGGTTTAAGAAAAGAAAGGTTAGTGGTGGGAGGGTGGATTGCTCAAAGACTCTGCCCCATATAGTAGTTGAGGTGAGTTACTCGAGGGCTCTGCTTAAAACCTCGAGGAAAGTCTAAATGACGTTCACATGTTGGGCAAGACCTTTGCTATTGTGAATATTGCACTAGTCCAAAAAATATTATAGTGACTATTTATACTGATTATAACCCACAAAATATAAAAACTGGTGTAGTGGCATAACTATAAATAAGATAACACCTTTTATACTAGTAATAGTTATAACATGTATAGAAAGTGAGCATCATGACATTTTTGTAACAAAGAAGAAAATTTTTTATACCGATTATAGTTATAATTAACAAGTATAGAAAGTAAACGCGGTGACATTTTTTTAGTAAAACGAAAACTTTTATACTAATTCTAATTATAACTAGTATAAAAAGGTGATGTGATGACATTTTTTGTAATAAACAAGAAAACTTTATATAGTTGTTTAAATTATAACTAATATAGAAAGTGATTTCCAATTCATCCCTTTCCATGGTTTTCTATTT
The DNA here is from genome assembly GCA_027742785.1 of Vigna reflexopilosa. NCBI lineage: Eukaryota > Viridiplantae > Streptophyta > Magnoliopsida > Fabales > Fabaceae > Vigna > Vigna reflexopilosa. Next base: position 14,122 of record JAFNIE010000720.1, on the reverse strand, counting down.
TCATTCCAAAATAGAATAAACCCACAAATGAATCAAGACACTAGAAATCATATCTACCATGCTTGACCATCGTTCGCCCTCATTGTCCCTAGAACTATTTGAATTTGAAACTTTTTTTTTGGTTTTTATTATTTAGGTAACACATGTGGTGGTGCTCATGGTTGCTTGTGATTTCAGAGGAGACACAATTTGTGTAATGCCCCGATTTCTGAGATATCAGGTTAATAAAAATCAGTAAAATTCAAAATTTATCATTGCGTGGAAACGTACTTAAAGAAAATCTTATCCAGTTACTTTATTTCAAGTAATAAAATAATGAAGAAAATACTCCAATTATATTGTTTTAACTTGTACAACAAAATAGCTTTAAATGAATCTCAAGGTTATTTTCCATCTTCTCTCAAGTCAATCATGCCTTTGGAACATCTGTAACATTGTTTGCTCACGTATAACACACAAATACAAACATGTATGGGGTAAGCTACCGATAAAACAATGATAACAACAAGATACATACATACTAATTATATCAACCATAATCAAACACATAATAAGATACATACCTTCTTATTATACCAACCATAATCAAACACACAACAATATACATACATTCTGATTATATCAATCATAATCAAACACCCCATACATAGTAGTAATAACAATAGGATTCCTAATCCTCTAACATAAACAATTCAATCATATTGAATTACTCGATCCTCCATCCCCGATCCTTGTACTTCGATCATTCATCCCCGATCCTTGAACTTCGATCATCGATCATTGATCTCTAACCCTTGATGTCATCACTAACATCTCACACATAGACCCTTGGTTTATCCACTCATTGACACCCATGCTAACTACTTACTATAACCATTATAGTAACACCACTACCAACATACCATAACCTCGAGCATCTCAAGTACCATGATCATCATCATAGATACACCATCATCATGATTATCCTAATCATAAACAACACTATGAGCATCACCGTACCATAATATCATAGTGGGAAGAGTCCATCTCACTCTTGTACCCTACCTCACCAACTATAGCCGCTCCTACAGCCCACCTGCAGCCTCCTCTATAGGACATTTGTTGCCTCCCCTACAGATCATTTCCTTCCAATGAACACAAAGCAAAAGGAAGTAACTATCAGCAGATAAAAATAGGATTTACGAGGTATAACAAGTAGACTTATCCTCCACTTTCATGCTCATCAATCACATACTCAAGTACATCCCAATACTCACTCATTCTTCACTCTCAACCACAAGTCAAATTGACCCTAAACATAACCACTAACTTAATCTTTGATTATCATCATGCTCCACAACTCCTCAGGCTTGGTTCACATCCATTTTTCATCAACTTTGCCATTTTTTACCAAAATGCATTGTGATAATCGATTATCACTTAAAATCAACCCAATCCAACAGTGAAAGACTTCACAACAACGAAAACATTAGTGTAGGTTTTATGTTCTGCGGGAATGACTTCTTCTCTTCATTTCTCTCTCACTTGCCTTTTCCCTCTCTTCAAATGACTCTAATATTCTCTACTAATCTGACCCATCTCCACTAAAACAAAGTGAGACCTAATGGTCCACATTATTTGGCCTATTCTCCACATAGGAAGAGAACCCAATAACCCAACACTTACAACATATACTTACATGAAAACTCCCAAGCATCATAATTTTGTTCTCTCTTAGTATCAAACCCTATGTTGGGATAACCCAACAAAACATACATATTACATTCAAAGGGAAAACCCATCACAAATATTACATAAACCCTATGCCCATGCATACACAAACTCTTACCCAATAATAACCACACATAATCATAATCATAATTATGTACATATGCATCAAAACTAGAATGAAACAATCAAGATAATCAATAATTCATGGCATACAACAACAAACAAACAAAGTTAAGCTTCCCCATATCTTGGCCAATCATAAGGCTTTGTCTACAACCCTAAAACACCATCAATCTTCCTTTACACTAAGAGTTTCCCGTCACTATCTCTCTTTTTCTCCCAGAACGTCAATCTCCTTTCTTCCTCTGTTTTCTCTCTTTGATTTAGAGTTCTTAGGGTTTCTAAACACAAAATCACTCCTTTCTCTATATCTTCGTATTTATGAATCCACCCAACTCTATCTCTATTATTTTCTGACTTATATTAATATTTTTCATTCTAATTTATTATAATGAATCTATCAATAATATATATATATATATTATTATTATCTAGCCATAAATATCTAATTATATATAATAATATCTCAATATATCATTTAAAATATCTACAATATCTAATATTATTATCTCTTTTAAATATATAAACCCACCAAAACTATTCTCTTATTTTCCCCGGATCTTACATTCACCACTCCTGAAAAGAATTTTCGTCCCCGAAAATTGCTTCATAAACTCCCCTAAAATACATAAACTTTTAAGCACCTAATTTTCATAATACAATAACAACAATAATTTTTTTAACAGATCAAAGAACATCACAACAAACTGCTTAATGTATTTTACATCATACACAACAAAACCATAATTTATGCACAACTATAAATAGCAAGACAACTCTATGTATATTCTCATCATACAAACAATAAGCTACAAAGATTCACCATAAAACTAAATCAATTCTAGGACATTTACATATAGATCCTCAAATAAATATCCTACTTAACAACCATCTATAATTTATAAAAAAAAATATTCATCGACATGACATCAAGTAGAAGTTTTAGCACCTAATTACAATTGATCATGCTTACATTATTCATCCAAACAATATTTCAAACAACCATTTGTAACCCAAGACACACTATCATGCTCCAACTTTTTAAATCATATTTAACAAAAAAAATACATCATTCTTACTTCCATAACTCATACTAGCATGAATCACCCATAATGCATAATGAATCTAGTACAACCATCAATATCAACTCATCATACTCACTAACACAATCTTTCATCCAAGTATTATAATTTCACAAAGAACACACTATTCAAATACATTGTAGTCATTTACTAATATGTAGCAAAGAACTAATCCAATTATAATTATTTACAACATAAAGTGCATCAAAGAAAACAACATACAACTACCATCACATCATTTGGTTAACACTTTTTCACTACTTGGGGACATCACAAAAACCATACAATAACCTAGAATCTTCCAATACATCAACAGTGACGCATATCCATATGTACCTTTTTTAAAATAACACAACAACCAAACATATAACCTAGCATTTTGTAAGACATCATGTACTGTTCTCACATCATAACAAACACTGTTTATAATATGGTAGCTTCAGGCTAGTACCCAAACTAATGCACTCACGCACATTAATGATCAAAACCATACATTTTATACTATTAGCTTCACATGAACCCATATGAACTAAATAAACTTACTCTACAACAACAATGCCCCCAAAAGAAAACACCCCTTGCAAACCCTATATTCATAGGTTTTCTCCTTATGCAATCCTATTTGCAGTTCTAAATCATTACTACTCAAACCATCCATGAGTATAATCAAAGCAACATATCCCAAGAACCACACCTACACCAGTAGAGAACTCTACCCCTCATGCGTGAATTACACCACTAAAAACCACATCGTTTAATCCAAATAAAGTGATCTAGGAAATACACAACATCTACAATCATAACCATAGAGATTTAACTCTCCTTACAACATCATCATAAATTGATCAATGTATTCAAATAATACCAAAATAAATACCAAATCATCAATATAACATTTATATCATAGTAGTTAAGTCCTTATTACAATTCCATCACATCAAACAACATCAATTCATAAAAAGACTATAACAACCAATGTGATAACTGATAGAATCGCTGCAACGGAATTATTAGCGTGGAACAAACCAAGAGGGGGGTGAATTGGTTATATATTTTTATTGTGCCTTTTATTATTTTTCTCTTAATTTTTCTTACTGGGCGAATGATTAAATATAAATGACAGAGTAAGAGAAAGAGAAGATTGCACAGGTGATTTTATCCTGGTTCAGATCACTCGGATCCTACGTCCAGTCGCTTATCTCAAACAAGATAAACCTTTTTCACTAACACAAAACACTTACAAATATTAGTCACAAAGAAAAACAATTTGTAAGAGTTTAGAAATACCACCTCTCTTGAAACCACAAGAGATGAACTTACACTTCCTTTGAATCTTCACAAAGGATGACCACCTCCTTCGAATGCTTCACGAAGGATGATTCTCTTCCAGGCACTTCCTCGGACACACCAAGGATGAACAAGCTATTCCTCTGTCACCGCAATAGCACTTCAGGACTTTGCAGACAAGAGTTTCCTTAGCTTCAACAATCTCACAGAGTTCTCAAAGAGTTCAGAGATCTTTTGCACAAGGGAAGAGTTATTTTTGAGATAAAGAGTGAGCCATTTTATAGACTCAGCCTAATACCCTTCCATTCTTCGAAAACGGGCCATCTAACGCATTTAATCAATTAACATAAATATTAATCGATTAATAATGAGTACAACGGCTAGTTTTTCAAATCTGAAACCCCCAACGGCTAGTGTTAATTGATTATTCTCAAGAATAATCGATTAACTAATCGATTATTATTAGCTTTAATCGATTATTACAGGGGCAATTGGGTTTTCAGTGCCAGCCTCGTTTTAATCGATTAAGGATGATTCTCAACAGTAAATAAATCAAATATAAATTACAAGAATCAACCCTAATACATATTTGAGCACTATTACATCAACTTTGATTATTATAAAAGCTTTATAAAATACAGAGATCTTCAATTTGTCTTTATGGATCTTGACTTGTGCAAATCTGTTCATCATCAAAACTTCATCTTTGATTTTTGCTACATTCTCCCCCTTTTTGATGATGATCAAAAACTCCTTTGATTTAAAGCTTTAGTACATAATCTGGATAAAACACAACTTATGGAAGAAAAAGTGCATTAGTGAATAAACACAAATAGCAAATGAGCTTAAATAAGCTTTAAACACTTTCTCCCCTTTTTGATCATAATTAAAAAGGTGTGTTCGATGTTCTCCCCCTAAGATAATACTCCCCCTTAATGAAAGCATGTATGCATATGAGCTAAAAATATTTCAAATTTAAAGATTCATTCAAACATACACAATAGGATATTTAAAGTAAATAATTTTAGGATGAAGAACTTATAAAACATTGTTTTAAACATACATTGAACTATATAAGATAGAATTTTAAAGCATACAAAATATGGCTAGTTTTTCAAAATTGCAAAACTGGAACGCATTTAAAAATTCAATCCTAAGATATTTCTAAAGATTCTTAGATCTCTTCTAATGTTTACCCCTTTAGATATGCCTCCAACTTCGTAATGATAATCTCTAGGTTGTTTCCACATTTTGTTTAGATCTTCATCTTGAGGATTGTCATCATTCTTCGCTTCATTTGTTGTCTTCTACAAATCTTCATCATTGCCTGCATCTAATTCAACTGACTCAAGAGGTTTTGCCTCAGGTCTCAATTTCATCAAAGACAACATGCACACATTCTTCTATTTCAAATGTTTTCCGATTGAAAACTATATATGCTTTGTATATTAGAAGATATCCAAAAAAATAGTTTCATCGGCATTGGAATAAAATTTTCTTAAATTTTGTTTTAAAGAATTCTAAATATTAAACAATAGGTCAAATTGATGAGGTTGTTGATGAGGACAAGATAGAGAAAGAGGTGAAAAAGATAGAAGAGATAGAAACAAAAAAGGTTGTTGCTGAGGAGAAGATAGATGAAGAAAAGATAGAAGAAGAGGTTGTAAAATTGAAAGAGAGGGAGTATGAAAAAGCCTTGCCCTATCCAAAGACATATTCTAGGAGAGAAAAAGAAAAGTAGTTGGAGCGATTTATGGAGATTTTTAAGAAGCTGGAAATAACCATACCATTTTCTGAAGCACTTTAGCAAATGCCATCATATGCGAAATTTTTGAAAGAACTTCTCATGAAGAAAAGGAAGTATATTGAGAAGGAAACCACTGAGGTGCAAGGAAATTGCAGTGCAGTCATACAGAGAACATTACCTCCTAAATTACAAGATCCAGGGAGCTTTACCATTCAAGTGGTTGAAAGAAAAAAGAAAAATAGAAAATGTGGAAAAATAAAGAAGAAAATAAAAAGAGAAAAAAAGAGAAAGTTGAGGGAGAAGAAGAGTGAGAAAAAGAGGAAGAGAGGAAAGAAGAAAAGATCATATGAAGAGCCCCTTCCTCATCAAAAGAAATATCATAGGAAAGAAAAGAAATTTATGTGCTTTATGGAGATCTTCAAGAAATTGGAGATCAAAGTTCCTATGATTGAAACATGGAAACAAGTGCTTGGTGTTCTAAACTTTATGAAGAAATTCAGCAGGAAGAAGAAGAAGAAAAGAATATCAAGCAAAGGGAGTATCAACACCTACTGATGGGTGTTTGAACTCTACTGGGTCAAGCTAATGACATTAAAAGAGCGCTTACTGGGACGCACCCTAGTGATTGTTGTACATTAATTTTCTTTTACTTGGACTTGTAAATATTGGTATTTTTGAACAATTTTTGGGTAGCATCTACTGAGGGATGCTAAAATTTTATGTATCTACTGAAGGATACAAGAAGGTACACCTACTGAAGGGTGTTGGGAGGCACTTGCTGACAAGTGCTAGAACAGGTTTGGGTCAGGCTCGTGACGTTAAACAAACGCTACTAGGAGGCAACCTAGGTTCCTTCTTTCACTTTTGCATTTTGAATTCTTAGAATAGGTTGAAATTTTATTTTCAGTGTCTCTTGGCTTGAAAACTTTTCTGATAATGTTCGACTGAATGACATGCATGATAAGTCTATTTGATGATGATTAGATATGGATGATGAATGAGACTGTATTGCGTGCTGATATACAGTGACAAAGTTCACTAGCAATGTGAACAGATGTGTGATGAATTATGATTGTGGTTATGATGCTAAGCAGGGTGTATAAGTGAATGATGTGTGAGAAAGCATACCGTGTGAGGTATTGAGTTCCAGAGTTTTCATTGTTGTATGCATTGTTCACTGGAAAACATGAATGATATTACCTCAATCTTGATGATTGATTGAAACGCATGTGAATGTCATATGATCAAGGCCATTTTTGTCAACCCTTCTCTAGCCAAATTTTTCACCCAAAGTGCTTGAAATACTATACCCTTTTTGAACCTTAGCCTTAAACAGGATGTGAACCCTTAGTTTGAAATGAGTTGGGTTGATCTTAACTGTATGTGTTGACAAGGTTCAAGTTTGGGGTTGTATGGGGGAAATTGAATGGCAATTGAAAAGCATTGAGCTCAATTGTGAAGAAAGAAAAATGCATGAGAAAAAGAAAAGAAAAGAAGAAAAGCACGGAAGATGAGCTCAATGTGAAAATAAAAGAAAAGGGAAGAAGTTGGGAATACGTGAGATTGGTGAGATAGAGAGTTGTGCTTAAACTTTGAATTTTATTATAGCTCTCTTAACTCAAGGATTTTGCATTCCAGAAAAACCAATTTTTCTTGTTAGCTCAGCCTCAATACAAGCCTTAGAAAAGTCCTTATGATGGCAGTTGCATGTAAAGATTTTAATTGTTTGAGATGAATGGCAATTTTGTTTCATGTGACCCGTGAATAATAGAGGGATGGAGTATCACCTTAAACACTTGAGTGATTGAGTGAAACACTTGCTTGGTGAGAATTGATAAATTTCATGCTTACATTTTTGCTTAGTTGATTGATCATTCATAAATGTAACAGCTGTTGAGAAATACGTTATCATGTGAGCTGAATTGAATTGAAAGCATGCATGCATCTTGATTTGATTCTACTCAAAATCTGAAATTGAGTAGTTCTTGTCATAAATTTTAGGAGTATTGAACTATTGGATGAAAAAGTGGAAAGCCAAGTTTTGTTTTGTTTGCTTGAGGACAAACAAAGATCTAAGTTTGGGGTTGTGATAACTATTGAAAAACAGTTATTTTCATGCTTCATTTGAGATCAAAATACAACCTTCAAGGCTTAGAATGAGCTTAGAATCAAGCAAAACTCGTAAGTTGAGTCAGTTGAGAGTCAAAAGTTGTTTCTAGAGATATTATGCTTGTTTTGCATTGTTTTGTAGCGTTTTTGATGAATATGAGAAATGGATTAAAGATGGAAGGTCTTAGACTCAATAAAGAAGAAGAAACATGAAGAAAAGAAGAGTCTAGCAACCGCCCAACACCAAAATCCAACGCTGGGCGGTCAGATGCGAGGGCAGCTACTGTCTGGCGCCCAGGCGGTTTTGCGGGTTGAGGCAAACCGTCGGCCGGCATAATTCACCGCCGGGCGGTGGCGTGATTAAGGGGAAACCGTCGGGCACCAAAAGTGTGACGCCGGGTGGTTGTCTGCTAGGCTTGGGCCTAAATTTTGTGACGCTCCTCAGCTATAAATAGCCCTAGTGCTAGTTTAGATGCATTCTTTTGACAGAAGGGGGCGGCCAGACCTAATTTTCACTCCTTGGAGAAGATCTCTTGGATGCTTAGGCTCCTTTTTATCCAATCTAGGGTTTGCTTTTCCATTCTTCCATCATTTTTCATCTAGTTTTCACCATGACAATGGTGAACTAAACCCTTTGGTTGTTGGTGAACAATGTAATCTTTTGAAACTCTCTTTTATTGAAACTCTTATTTATTTATATGTTTGTCGTATGCTTTGATTATCAATTAATGCTTTTATCGTTTAACTCATTCGATAATTGTTGTTTGTCTTTATTGATACGGGAACGTACGGTACTGTCATGAACTGGGGGAAATTCCTTGATTAAGCAATACCACCTAGGGCTAAGGGGGTAGGTCGATCAATTGTTTTCTCTTCCGTTTATAATGCATTATTAATTACTAGGGGAGGCTATGGATAGCAAGCCAGTAATTATTAATAGGCTCTTTTCGCCGAGGGATCGGGTTAAGGGTAGACTAAGAAAGTTTGCATGATAATTAGATAACAAAGCAAATTAAATAAGAGGAGTAAATAAGAGAGAGCGGATAAGATGAAATTGTAAACCCCAATAACTCCATTCATCCATAGTCTTTTTCTCGTCAGTTGAATCAATCACATTTGCATGTTTACTTTTTGTTTCTTGCATCCAAACCAATTAATTTCTCTTTACAAGTCTTACGATTTCAATTTGCACGAACGATAAGGCCTGCGAGTCCTTTGGGAAGAATGATATTGGGTTACCAATTATATTACTTGAAACGATCTGGTACACTTGCCAGTTTGTTAACAAGTTTTTGGCGTCGTTGCTGGGGACTCGTGGTTTAACTTATCTAGTAGTGTAAATTGATTAACTTTGACTTGATTTTTCATGTTTATTTTTATTTTTGTTCTAATAAAAGTTTTCTAGGGTTTTGTGCCTAATGTTTGCAGGATGCAATTTGGACAAGAATTTGATTATATGGCCACTCAATTCTACCAAAATAATTTCAACCACTGGTGGGAACCTCACTCATACATGGATCAAAGCCAATATGGGCAACAAATTACTCCACTTAAGAAAAATTCAAATTCTGATGAACTTCTTCAGAGGATCATGAATTTGGAAGTATACAATGTCAAAAGCATAGAGGAGAGTGTAAAGAATGACGAAATTTTTCCACAGGGCATGTATACAAGATTTTCTTCTCATAAAAGCATGGAAGAGATGCAACAATATCAGTGGCAGCAACAAATCTCTTTACCAATAGAAACGTGGGAATATGATCAACAACTATGTGATCAGATAGCTGATGTGACAGAACAAGTCAAAAGCCTTAATGAAAAGTTCGACAAATTTTTGGAAAAGTACGATTCTAAGAGCTATGTAGTTACCTTGAGGAATTTAGAGACACAAAAATACATATAGAAACAAAAATATATATAGAAAAGTTTGTTTTTATTATATTTTTCTTAGGATAAATTTAAATGAATTATTTATTTATTTAAGAATTTTGTCTATTTAGAGTGTAAGAGTTGGCTAGTTAATATAGTAGTTATAAAACAATTATAAATAAAAATTGTGTGTTAGTGGTAGAGTTTATGACTTGGAGATGAAAAGCTAAGATGTAAGTTTATAAATTGCAAGTGTCTAGTTAACACACAAATTATCAAGCAATACAAGGAAGTGAACAAGTTTTTCACGTGAAGGTTTAGTTTTGCTAACAAATTGGCATAAGAGCTTGAGAGCCTGAGTGTTTAAATGGAAAAAAGAACAAGTTTGCTTGTGTGTTTAAGTGAAAGGAGAGCTAGAGAAAGCTTAAGTATTTGAGGACGTAGAGAAAGCTTGAGTGTTTGAGGAAGAGAAAGTGGGATGACTAACCTTGTAAACAGTGTATCCCTACCTAGTTGGCAATAAAAGTCAACTATGATAACTAGAGTTTGTAAATGAAGGTTTCTCTTAGTTTTCAAGACATATGAGATGTAGTTTAAAATGGGTACCAAGAGTCTGCAGATAATAAGAATCGATAGTTGCCTAAGTTTCTACGACGAGAAAAACGTGAGTAAAGGACAAAATAACTAAATATGTGTTGTACCAAACTGTGGATGACTTCGGCTTTGAGAATACAACAAATACTACATCTTCAAAAGAAGCATGGGGGATACTTGAGAAGACATATAAAGGGTATGAGCGAGTAAAGCAAGTGTGGCTTCAAACTCTTAGATCTATGTGTTTGAAAGCTTGATGATGAAGGAGATGAAGGGTGTAACTGAGTACATAATTTGGGTTGAAACTGTGGCTAATCAACTTGACAAAAAGGGAGAACCACTGTTTATCAGCCGAGTTGTAGAAAAAATCTTGAGGTCGTCGAAAGACGACTTTGAGAATATTGTTTACACCATTGAAGAGTCCAAGGACTTGTCAACGTTCTCGATTGAAGAGCTTGTCAGGTCCCTAGAGGTGTACGAGAACTAGAGAAGGAAGTGGTAGCCACTCGAGAAAATACTTCAATAAAGGTAACTTTTAGGAAGAAGAAGGCACCTTATACTCAAATCACTTAAGGCGGTGGTTGATATCGAGGAGGTATTGGAAGAAGCCATGAATGGGGAAAAGACAAATAGTAGTTCGGTCAATAGAATTGGCATGGTCAAGGACAAGGGAGAGGGCAAGGAGGTTGGTCAAGCAGCTCAAGAAGTTGAGTGCTTCAAATGTGGTAAGTACGACCACTATGCAAATGATTATAGATCGATCAAATGTTATATTTGTGGTAAGGTCAAACATATTGCAAGAGAGAGTCGATCTAAGAGTGGAAAGGAAGAGACAATCGACATCATAGAAAAAGTGGTAGAAGAAGCAGGATTGTTGATGGTGGCATTTAGCTCAGAGGTCAAGCATAAGGAAAACTCAACAAGATTGTCGAGGAGCAAAGAGAACATGGCAAGTTTGTTGAGTAGGAAGGAGAGCTTAGTAAGATTGTCGAACGGTAAAGAGAAATTGAGAGGAGAGTAGAGTAACATGAACATGATGACAAAACACCCTAATAGATCAATGATGCATTAAGGTAGGTTGACATTGTGCATGAATTGCTCAAAGAAGCATGTGAAAAGCTTAAGGCGCAAGAAGAACTTAGAAAAACAACCAAGCAATGTGGTGAACTCAATAAAAACACTGAGTAGCATAGATAAGCCAACTAGACAACCGAATAGCCGAAAGAGGGCCAAGGAAAGCTTGGATAGTCTGTAGAGGTGCATGGACATCTCACATATCTCGGAGGAGCATGTGGAGAGCTTGGTGGAGAACTCGGTGGACCATGTCGTCAACTCGATAAAACATGATGCTAGCTCGTTGAAGAGCTTGATTGAGAACACATGGAGAGCTTGAATGAGCATGAAGAGAGCTCAGTAGATAGCTTAATAGAGAGCTCGACAAAGAGCATGGTGGAGAGTTCGATGGAGAGCTCAATGGAGAGCTCGTAGGAGCAAGTGGAGAGCCCAAATAGCCTAGTAAAGCAGGTGGGAAGGTCAAATATCTCGGGATGAAGACTGAGTGGCTTAGTCGGTTAGCTTGGTGGAGCGTCTACATAGCTTGGAGAAGAATGTAAAGAGCTTGTTGGAGCTTAAGATAAGCTTACTGAATAAAGAATTTGGAAGATGAAGGTCAAGGAGGAACTAGTGAGTAGTTGAACAATTCAAATTGCTTGGTAGATCATGTAAAGAGCTTGGTAGAGTATGTTGATAGCTCAACGGAAAGCCCGAGTAGCTTAGTGGATAGTCCAGTGAGTCTAGATAACTTTGGTAGCTCAATGGAACAAATGGACAACTCAAAAGGACCTTTGTCTATTGAAGTGAAGTGTCAGCAAGTGTGCCGAATCGTATCAAGTAAAAATAATGGTAAAACCAGTATTGTTTCCCGAGAGACTCACAACACTAAACAGTTGTGATATTTCTTAACTAATCAAGACATTAAAGAACAAATTTTAGGTTTTTAGATGCAAAAACAATAAAAGTAAATATGCATGCAATTGGATCAATTGAACAGAAGCACAAAGATGAATGAATCATATTAAAGATATGAGATGAATATGTTGTTGGGGTTTAGACTGCACCTAGTTCACTCTCATGTATCTATGAACTCTACTTTTTCATTAATGTTAATATCACTTTCTAATTTACTTAAAACCTGATGTCTCGGCGAAGAAAGCTTATCCTTAATTACTAGTTTGCAATGTCTTGTCTCCCTCGCAATTAATTTGCATTACATACGCACAAAAGCTTAAGATAACCAAGCATTGTATCCCTATGTCTAGGCAATAGTTCCCTTGGGAGCAATTCCCCAGATCTAGATTCCTCCGTATGTGTCCATATCACAGAAACCAACGATCATGCCATGAATAAGTTAAACACGACAATGCATAGAGAATAGAAGAAAACCCTAACAATTAATGAAAGAAGCATATATCAATAAAGTGAATCAATTCAGTACATGAGAGTTCACAAGGTTACATCATCCCCCAACAACAAATAGAATTTAGTTCCCCACTCATGGTGAAACTAGATGTGCAATGGAAAAAGAATGGAAGATTTAGATGATAGCATCTACTGATGGATGCTGCTATGATGAGGATGATGAATGACAACATCTACTGATGGATGCTGTTATGGAAGAGGACGGTGATGTTGAGATTGTTGACAACACAATATCTATATCACTCTGGTTTTTAATGATGACAACACATTTTTAATAACACATGTATTGTTGATGTGTTACATGTTCTATTGCTTATTGATTGATATATTGTTGAACATGTTTTATGATATGTGAATGCACTTTTACTGAGCTTATATATGTTACATCATATCTGGTTGCATTTCACATGATTTGAAAGATGAAAACCACATGCATTTTATGAACTTACATTGTGTTGCATATCTGCAAGCTGTAAGTCGACTTCATTATGGGTAAGCTCGTGACTATGCACATATTTTCAAAAATAGTGCTATGTGAGATTTTACATTGAAAAGAATTTCAAAGTGAACTATAGTGTCGAAGTCGACTGTGTGCGCCACGCATTCGACTGTATTAGTTGATTGTTTTGAAATTCTGTTATGCTTATGAACTACAACGACTATATTTTTAAAAGTTAGTTGGGCATTAAATGTTGGTCAACTGCATTGGCTGAGAAAGTAATTAGTTTGACTGGATTACTGCTATTATGTCTTAATTGTTATAATACAATTGAATCCATTAGTAGCATATTCGACTATATGAGCGTCTGATATATAGAAATCTATAAATAGACGAGACCTGATCATTTACAGAGAACTTTTGGAAAACTAACATTTTCATATTTTGTTTCAAATTGATTCTTTGGATTTTAGAGCTCCAAGAACTCATCAAGAAGACGGTTGTGATCTTGCTTGGAAGAGGTTCTTAAGGAGAACTGTGTTGCACATACTGCTGATCATAATCTGCATAATTGATGTGCTTCTGGGTTGATTAAGAACTTGTTTGGCATTCATGGTGATTGTTGTGATTGTCGTTACCTATTGTGACTACAGGGGTTGGACTCGTGGAGTCTGGTACACTTAGAGA
>JAFNIE010000719.1:0-25915 GCA_027742785.1 Vigna reflexopilosa | reverse complement strand
AGTGGACGAAGTTGACGAAGTGGACGAAGTTGACGAAGTGGACGAAGTTCACGAAGTGGAGTAAGTGGAGGAGGTTGACGAAATGGACGAAAATGATGAAGTGGACAAAGTGGACGAAATGGACGAAGTGGAGGAAGTGGAGGGAGTGGAGGAAGTGGACGAAGGAGATGAAGTGGACGAAGTTGACGAAGTGGAGGATGTTCACGAAGTTGAGGAAGGGGAGGAAGTGGAGGAAGTGGACGAAGTGGACGAAGTTGACGAAGTGGAGGAAGTGGAGGAAGTGGAGGAAGTGGAGGAAGTGGTGGAAGCGGAGGAAGTGGACGAAGTGGAAGAAGAAGTGAACGAAGTGAACGAAGTGAAGGAAGTGGAGGAAGTAGAAGAAGTGGAGGAAGTGGAGAGAGTGGACGAACTGGACGAAGTTTATAAAGTTGACGAAGTGGACGAATTTGAGGAAGTGGACGAAGTTGACGAAGTGGAGGAAGTGGAGGAAGTGGACGAAGTTGATGAAGATGACGAAGTGGACGAAGTGGACGAAGTTAACGAAGTGGACGAAGTTCACAAAGGTGACGAAGCGGACGAAGTTGACGAAGTAGACGAAAATGACGAAGTTGAAGAAGTGGAGGAAGTGGAGGAAGTGGAGGAAGTGGAGAAAGTGGAGGAAGTGGAGGATGTGGACGAAATTGACGTAGTTGACGAAGTGGACGAAGTCGACGAAGTGGAGGAAGTGGAAGAAGTTGAGGAGGTGGACGAATTTGACAAAGGGCACGAAGTGGACGAAAATGACGAAGTGGACGAAGAGGATTAAGTGGACGAAGTGGAGGAAGTCGACGAAGATGTGGACGAAGTGGAAGAAGAGTGGAGGAAATGGAGGAAGTCGATGATGTGGGAAAAATGGAGCAAGTCGTGGAAGTGGACTAAGTTTATAAAGTTGACGAAGTGGACGAATTTGACGAAGTGGACGAAGTTAACGAAGTGGACGAGGTGGACGAAGTTGACGAAGTGATCGAAGTGGACGAAGTTGACGTAGTGGACGAATTGGACAACAATGATTAAGTGGACGAAGTGGATGAAGAGGACGAACTGGACGAAGTGGAGGAATTGGAGGAAGTGGACGAAGTGGAGCAAGTGGAGGAAGTGGTGGAAGTAGGCGAAGTGGACGAAGTGGAAGAAGAGTGAAGGAAGTGGAGGAAGTGGAGGAAGTGGATGAAGTGGAAAAATTGGAGGAAGTCGTGGAACTGGAGGAAGTGGACGAAATGAACGAAGAGAAAGAAGTGGACGAAGAGGAGGAAGTGGACGAAGTGGATGAAGGGGACGAAGTGGAAGAAGAGTGGACGAAGTTTATAAAGTTGACGAAGTGGACGAATTTGACGAAGTTGACCAAGTGGACGAGTGGGACGAAGTGGACGAAGTTGAGGAAGTGGAGGAAGTGGAGGAAGTGGAGGAAGTAGAGGAAGTGGACGAAGTTGACGAAGATGACAAAGTTGACGAAGTGGACGAAGTGGACGAAGTGGACGAAGTGAATGAAGTTCACAAAGTTGACGAAGTGGACGAAGTTGACGAAGTAGACGAAAATGACGAAGTGAAGGAAGTGGAGGAAGTGGAGGAAGTGGAGGAAGTGGAGAAAGTGGAGGAAGTGGAGAAAGTGGAGGTGATGGACAAATTTAGGAACACCAAAATATGATGTCACAAACTTGTTTTTCAATCGGCAAGTATGACCGAATCGTTCAAGTAATAAACTTGGTAAGACCAAGTATCGTTCTTCCCAAAGCACTCACGACCTAGTTTAGTTGTGTGGTTTACTGATTAGCTAAGACTTAAAGACGAAATATTTGGATTTTTATATGCAAAAGACGAAAATGAAATATGTATGCATGAAGTTTTGATCAATGGCAAAAAAAACAAAAGATAAACACTTTCAATGAAATATATGTATGAATATGTTGTTGGAGGTCAATTTCATCTTATCCACTCTCATATCTTTTAGGAATTCAACATTCAAATCATCATTGTTAATGCCACTCTCTAAAGTACCTTTCAAGAAGGCTTCTCCCTAATCACGAGTTCATACAATTCCTAGCATTCCTAATAATTAGTTCATATGTGCAGGAGCTTAACGACAACTAATATAATATTGGGAGAAATTCCCCAGATCTTGACTTTCCCGTACGTGCCCGTATCGACAAAACCAATAATCATGCATCGAATGAGTTAAACAATGCAAGCATTAAGCAAAGAGGAAAAACCCTAACTAATGATGAAAGAAAGCATAGATCTTAAATAAAAGATGTAAACACAAATTCCATATATGAGAGCTTCAAAAGATTACATTGATTCCCCAACAAACATACAAAGTTTAGTTCCATTCCTCACCCACTCAGATCCAACACTCTCTCGTAAGCTCGCTCCCTCAGCTCACACACTCTCCAGAGACCCAAGGTCTCTTACTCTCTCCGCAGGCTCACCGCCTCCTATGCCAGCGCCGGCCACCGTCGCCTCAACCAGAACGCGCCTTGGCCTCGCCGGTGACAACTCGCGCCACCAGACCCACTGCCGACCGCGGCGCCACTGCCTTCTCTCCCTCGCTTCTCTCGCACTAGCCTAGGGTTGAGGCTTTTCCACCTCGGGCACCGCCTGCCGCCGCCTCTGCCAGAGCCGGCCACCGTCGCCTCTAGCTGGAGCGCGCTTCCTCACCGGCGCCACCAACGTCACTCTCGTCCCTCTCCCTTCGAAGATTTTCTCAACTGCTAATCGTCCCCGCAACACCACCTTTCCGTCTCTTCTTCCCCTAATTTTTATCGTTTTTTATTGATTTACTGATTAATTTGGCATTGATTGATTTGACGTTTTACCGGGATTGAAAATTACGAGTTTGTGTTGTGTACATCTGAATGTGAGAGGTGAATGCTGGATTTGTTCTGCCTTGTGTGTTGATTGGGTTATGCTTGTTGGAGGTGGTTACGGGTGTGAACACGATGACCAGAGGAGTAGAGGATCAAAGGGGTTGATGGAGGCTTGCGAGGGAGGGAGACAAAGGTTGGAGTCGGGAAATGGGTGAAGATGGTTAAGGGTAGGATGAGGCTGGAATGGAATCTATTTTAGTGCTCTCTGTTCGTGACCTTGGGTGCTTCAGGGGCTGAAATATGATAATGACGATGGTGGTTGTTTGCTAGCGATGCAGATGCGAAGTGGAAGCTGGAGCAAGAGCCCTACGTGAATGACAGCCTATTCGGTCTAGCAACTGAAGGAAGATAGTATAATGGGGAATCACAACTCGCATTAAGGTGATGCGAGCATGAATATTGGATGTAAATGAATGGAATAGTGGATGAAACAGCAGGATAATCGAAAATTCATACCAGTATGACTATGAACGAATGCGGATAACATAAATTAGGGATACTTACCTTCAATGAAACGATTAGCCCTCTCCTTCCTCTATTGTGGACTCGCTTTCGCTTTTCCTCTGCTCTTCCCACCCCTTGCACACTCCTCTCTTTGCTCTCCAATCTCCAGCAATGGATTTCTTTTTTTTCGATCCAGGCCCCTATTATAGCTCTCCCTCATATCCCCCTTTCTCTATGCTTTTCTGTGCTTTTTCTGCCACTCTGCAATTCCGTATACCAAATCGTGTATGTGCCAATTCTGTAGACTCCAAAACGTCTCTGCCACACCCCCGCACTCTGCAGAAACGGTTTCCTGCCCCCCTTCCCGCACACACACTGTTTCCTCTTTTTTTTTTTTTTTTTTTTTTTTTTTTTTTACGCTTTTCACTAAAGACAAAAACGCCCCCTTTTCTTAATTCTTTTCTTTTCTTTTTTTAATAAACTAAAAAGGTAAAAACTAAAAAAAAAAAACTAAAGACACAAATAAACTATTAAGAAAATAAATAAATAAATAAATAGAAATAAAAAAACGAAAATAATAAAATAAAAATAAAAATAAAAATAAAAAAGGGTAAATAATAAAACAAAGGAGAACGGTCTAAGGTAAAGCCAAAAAACCAATCCGGACGAAATTCGATATTGACAGCTGCCCCTCTTTACTTAGATTTTACTAGATAATATGACAAAGTGATGTTTTCATATTATATTGTAAAAGATAAGTAAAGATAGAAATACTAATTTCGTCTGGATTTCTAAGGAGGCGAAAGGAAGGAAAATGAATACGAGACCTAAGATTAGCCAAATCCATGCAAAATGTGAGATTGCAATAAAAGAAGGCAACCCTTGCCCAGTAGGGAGCCAAAACATAAAACAACAAGCTGGATTTGACCGTTGCCGAGCAGAGGGTCAACAACATGAAACGAAAACCTGGATTCGACCATTGCCGAGCGGAGGGCCGAAATCGCAGAACAACAAATTGGAATTGACCGTTGCCGAGCAGAGGGCCAACAACACGAAATGAAAACATGGATTCGACCATTGCCGAGCAGAGGGCCCAAAATCACAGAAAAACTAGAGGCGCCAGACAAGACTGGGCTTGAAACGCTGAACCAAAACCGTGCTTCAGGGGAACGAGGTGTACAAACCCTGAACGAGTGATGTGAGGTGTGCTAACCTCGTGGAGGGTGTACAAACCCTATGGATGAACGATATGAGGTGTACTAATCCTATGAATGAATTATACGAGGTGTACTAACCTTATGGGTGAATGCTATGAGGTGTACTAACCTCGTGGAGGGTGTACAAACCCTGTGCATGAATGATATGAGGTGTACTAACCACTGATGAAGAGATACCTGTTGAGGGGAGAGGTCATAACAAAGCCCTTCATGTCTCTGTGAAATGCCTGGATCATGTGATAGCACGTGTCTTAGTGGATAATGGATCCTCCCTGAACGTCATGCCAAAAGCAACCTTGGAGAAGCTACCCAGTGACGGAATGCATATGAAGCCAAGTTCTATGATTGTGAGAGCCTTTGATGGTAGTAAGAGGGAAGTGATGGGAGAGGTTGAGCTACCAGTCCAAGTCGGTCCGTGTGTCTTTCAAGTGACATTCCAAGTCATGGACATCCTCCCGGCCTATAGTTGTCTGTTGGGTCGCCCCTGGATCCATTCTGCAGGGGTTGTGCCTTCCACACTACACCAAAAGCTAAAATATATTATGGGAGATAAGCTGGTGATAGTATCAGGAGAGGAGGACCTCCTTGTGAGCGGACCATCATCCACGCGTTATATTGAGATGGCTGAGGAAGCTTTTGAGACAGTTTTCCAGTCATTGGAGATTGTGGGAAATGCCTATGTGGAGCCATTCCCAGTAAACCCTCATTTGTCGCATGCTTCTATCATGATGGCCAAAGTCTTGCTGAAAGAGGGGTATACGCCTGGTAAAGGTTTAGGCAAGTATGGGCAGGGGCGAACCTTCCCCCTAAAGGTCGTTGAGAATAGATACAGATATGGCCTAGGGTACAAGCCCACCAAAGAGGACAAGAGAAGGCTGATGGAAGAAAGGAGAGAACGCAGTCTGGCTCGGGTGGAAAGACGGGAGCCCAAAGTGGGAAGAATTCGTATCTGTGACCTCAAGGAGAGCTTTCGTAGCGCTGGTTGGGTTAACGCTGGCCACATAGCAGCTGTGGGAGATGAAGATGGATCGGAAGGCTCCAGTTTCGTGTGGGCCTGCTCCCCGGATGCACGACTCGACAACTGGAAGATGCTGGATTTGCCCGTGATGCTTAATTTGAATAAGATGTAATAACTTTAATTAATCCTATAGCTTTACCCGGGGCTTTAGGATTCATGACTTACGGGTTGACGCTTTTAGTTTGTTATGCTCAGCGCGATAATCAAAGTGTGTTTGTTTGTGTTTTATCATCATTTTGCATTCCTCGTCGTTTTTCGTTTATTTATTTCCTTTTCGTAAACTTAAATAATGCAGATATGACAATGAATGTTTTGAAAGTAATTATGTCGATATTCCTGATTTTGGGCGCCCTATCAATAATACGGAAGATGATTGTGATGATGACCCGGAACCCCCTCCTGAACTGTTAAGACTAGTGGAACAAGAGTGTAAGGAGATGAAACCTCACCAGGAAGATGTTGAAGTACTCAATTTAGGGAATGAGGATGAGGTAAAGGAGGTGAAGATCGGTACAGCCATGAAAGCAGAAGTGAAAGAAAAATTGTGTGTCTTATTGAGGGAGTTCAGGGATGTGTTTGCTTGGTCTTACAATGACATGCCAGGCCTCGATACAGATATTGTACAACACAAGCTCCCACTCAAGCCGGAATGACCACCGGTAAAGCAAAAGCTAAGAAGAATGAAACCGGAAATGTCCTTGAAGATCAAGGAGGAGGTACAAAAGCAATTCGATGCAGGGTTTCTAGCTGTGGCGAGATACCCAGAATGGGTAGCAAACATTGTATCAGTGCCTAAGAAGGATGGTAAAGTTCGGATGTGTGTCGATTATCGAGATTTGAATCGCGCAAGCCCAAAGGATAATTTCCCATTACCACACATCGACACCCTAGTTGATAATACAGCCAAGTATTCACTGTTTTCGTTCATGGATGGTTTTTCGGGGTATAACCAGATCAAGATGGCGCCAGAAGATGTGGAAAAGACGACGTTTATTACATTGTGGGGCACATTTTGTTATAAAGTGATGTCTTTTGGACTCAAGAATGCTGGGGCAACATATCAAAGGGCGATGGTGGCACTTTTCCATGATATGATGCACAAGGAGATTGAAGTTTATGTGGACGACATGATCGCGAAGTCCGAATCAGAAGAAGAACACGTCCTCAACTTGAGAAAGTTATTCGAGAGATTGAGGAAGTATAAGCTTAGGCTGAATCCCGCTAAATGTACATTTGGAGTGAAATCCGGGAAATTGTTGGGCTTTATTGGCATGGGCCGCTCATCGTTTAAGGCAATACATGTTGAGTCATTCCACATGGTTGATATCCAAGATGGATCCTATCAAGTATATTTTTGAAAAGCCTGCTCTTACTGGAAGGATAGCTCGATGGCAGATGCTATTGTCGGAGTACGACATCGTATATGTCACTCAAAAATCTGTCAAGGGTAGTGCACTAGCAGAATACCTGGCTCATCAACCTCTTTGTGATTATCAACCAATGCAACCTGAATTTCCCGATGAGGATATCATGGCTTTATTCGAAGAGAACAAAGAAGACCGAAACGAAAAAGCATGGACAGTGTTATTCGACGGAGCCTCGAATGTGATGGGACATGGAATAGGGGCAGTGCTTATCTCCCCAGAGCGTCAGTATATACCAATGACGGCAAGGTTGTGTTTTAGCTGCACAAATAACATCGTTGAATATGAAGCCTGTGCCATGGGTATTCGAGCAGCAATTGAGTCTAAGGCAAAAATTCTGGATGTGTATGGAGATTCAGCTTTGGTCATCCATCAACTGAGAGGAGAATGGGAAACTAGGGATACAAAATTAATTCCCTACCAAGCTTACATCAGGGGATTAATGGAGTATTTCGATTCCATCACATTTAACCATATACCGCGAGAAGATAATCAATTAGCAGACTCACTGGCTACCTTGTCGTCAATGTTTGAGGTTGATCAAGATGCAGAATTACCAAGAATCAAAATGAAAAGCCATGCAGAGCCAGCATATTGCCACTTCATCGAGGAGGAGTTAGACGGTAAACCTTGGTACTTTGATATCAAGCGTTATCTTAAAACCCGAGAATACCCTGAGGATGCGTCTGAAAACGATAAAAGAGCACTAAGAAGGTTGGCCGGCAGTTTCATCTTAAGTGGGGATGTTTTCTACAAGAGAAACCATGACATGGTTCTCCTCAGATGTGTGGATGCAAAGGAAGCCGAGTTGATATTGAAAGAAGTGCACGAAGGTACATTTGGTACACACATGAATGGACATTCGATGGCTAGGAAGATCTTAAGAGCTGGTTACTTCTGGTTGACCATGGAAAATGATTGTTGCATACACGTGAGAAAGTGTGAGAAATGTCAGATATATGCAGATAATATCAATGTGCCACCCACTACTCTGAACGTGTTGTCTGCACCATGGCCATTTTCGATGTGGGGAATAGATGTCATCGGAGCTATAGAACCAAAAGCGTCAAATGGACATCGCTTCATACTAGTCGCAATCGACTATTTCACCAATTGGGTTGAGGCTGCTTCGTATGCCAACGTGACTAGAAAGGTTGTGGTTAGATTCATAAGGAAGGAGTTGATCTGTAGGTATGGGCTACCTAACAAGATCATCACTGATAACGCTACCAACCTGAACAATCAGATGATGGCGGAGTTATGTGAGGAATTCAAAATTCACCACCATAATTCCTTTCCTTATCGTCCAAAGATGAATGGGGCAGTAGAGGCTGCTAACAAGAACATCAAGAAGATTGTGCAGAAGATGGTGGTCACCTACAAGGATTGGCACGAAATGCTTCCTTTCGCTTTGCACGGATACCGCACATCAGTACGAACATCAACTGGGGCCACGCCGTTCTCGCTAGTGTATGGGATGGAAGCGGTACTTCCATTTGAGGTCGAAATTCCCTCCTTACGCGTGTTAATGGAAACTAAGTTAGA
The DNA here is from genome assembly GCA_027742785.1 of Vigna reflexopilosa. Taxonomy (NCBI): domain Eukaryota; kingdom Viridiplantae; phylum Streptophyta; class Magnoliopsida; order Fabales; family Fabaceae; genus Vigna; species Vigna reflexopilosa. The sequence goes on along the minus strand of JAFNIE010000719.1, from coordinate 17,367 downwards.
GGAAGCTGAGTGGGTTCAAACCCGATTCGACCAACTCAACCTTATCGAAGAAAAAAGGTTAACAGCAGTGTGTCATGGACAGCTGTATCAAAGGAGAATGAAGAAGGCGTTTGACAAAAGGGTGCACCCAAGAAAGTTTCATGAAGGCGAACTGGTGTTGAAGAGGATTTTGCCCATCCAAAAAGATCATAGCGGCAAGTGGACCCCAAACTACGAAGGGCCGTTTGTGGTGAAGAAAGCATTCTCTGGTGGGGCACTAATTCTCACAAGGATGGATGGGGAGGAATTACCGTTACCGGTTAATTCTGATGCGGTCAAAAAGTTCTATGTATGATGATTCCGTGATAGGGGTTGCCGTTAGCGAATATTAACATTGCCTTTTAAATTGTTGTAATCTGTGTTATTTCATTAAATAAATACCGCATATTAATTTTTGTTCATACTTTCTGAAATTATTGCATGTCGCGCTGAGCTGTTTAGGTAAATAAAGAGGAATGAAAACGAAAATAATTGAACGAATGTCAATAAAAGCATCACGGGTATTCAGTCGGCTTAGCTCTGTCCTGGTGGGTGTCGTAAAAAAAAATAATAATAAAAAAAAAGAGCAAACGAAAAGACACATGTTGAATTCGTTGTCAATGAGGTTGTCAAGGGCATAGTGTTTTCGAAGAGCGAAAGCAAAATAAATTTTGAAAATACCAAAGTTGGGTCCTCTCCTGATGCAAGGTTTTGGGGGTAACCATCGATCTTTTCCGGCTAGAGCATCTGCATTCATACTACTTGAACCCTCAACCTTTCGTTTCCCATTAAAACAAAGGATTGTCATGAATACAATACTAGGGCAGTGTTCATCATGGTACACATCCCCAACGATCTGTTGATTGGGAGATAAAAAATAAATAATAAAAAAAAAGAAGAAAGAAGAGAAAGAAAAAATAATGAAGTCAATGTGTCAACCACTACCGAGTTTTATTCCAGGGCTAAAGTCGCGAGAAAGTAAGGTAAGCAAAGATTCAAAGTGACGTGTGGCCATTTTTTTTTCTTTATCCAAACGTTAAAAGAAGTTTATCCAATTGCACCCCGTTTGAGCCATAAATTATAATTGTTTTCATCACCCTCGACAAGAATCATTAGCACATCGATGTCAACCTAAAGGGTACATCAAGGGCATCCAAAATCAAGGAGGGGATTTCTGAAAAGAAAAAGAGAAAAAAAAGAAAAAAAAAAAAATATATATATATATATATATATATATATATATATATATATATATATATATATATATATATATATAAAGTCTCAAAGAAGTACACAACAGAGACAACGAAGCAAGCAACCCAAAAGGGGAAGAAAAGAAAGAAAAAAATAGCAATGAAAATAAAAGGACGCCCGAAGTTTCAAATCTCTAGGGATGGTTGACTCGACACCTTGCAAATGATTCTTGTTGAAACAATTTAACTGCCAAACACTTATTTGAGCCTTCATTATCCATTTCTTTCAAAACCCTTTGACCTTTAGCCACGGTACAAGCCAATAAAAGTCCACGCTGACTGAAGACTGTTTGTCCTAATCTTTCTCACGAATTTAACCCTGAAACGAAATGATGTGGTGAATGACACAATCACTCAAAAGAAAAGAAAAAAAGAGGAAAGAAAATAAAAACATCGAAAAAAAAGAGAAAAGACAAAAAATGTGAAGTCTCCCCGTCAATCAAGAATCGCCAAATTGGGGCAATCCTTCCTACCCGAACCTTTCCACCTCTCCAAATCAAGTTTACTATACGCAACAAAGTTGGGGCAGCCCTTGCGGGCCATGCATGTGTAGATACTAACAACACCTCCCAAAGTAAGAAAAATTCAAATGCTAACGTTACCCACAGGTAATCATTCAACCATCTACCTTTCATACTCATCTCCCGCACCTTTTCAGGTTCAAGCTAGTGCTAGAGGGAATTTGAACCCCTAGTTACGTTCTCTTCCTTTCATCAAAGAACCCACTGCTTCTTGACATTATTTTGATTGAATGCATTTCGAACGTACATCGCGTTTGACGTCAACATTGACAACAGATTCCAAGCATAGAATTTTCAAAAAAAAAAAAAAAAAACAAAACAAAAGAAAAAAAGGTGTAAGAAAGAGAAAGCGAGAGCAAAGGAAGGGAACGAAACCAATGGCTCATATGCATTCATGCACCATCATAACATCATTTCATAGAAAGCAAAGAAAATTGTTCAAAAATCCGTAAGGGGAAAATGAAGTGGTGAAAAAGGTTAGCAGACCTTTATATCTAAATCTCTCTAATGCTTTGCTCAGTATTTACCAATGTTTCTTCAAAAAAGATCTGAATCCAAGAGTTTTTTCTACGATAACACACCTCAAGGCACTCGTCGAGCCTATTGATCCTCACATCATTCATCCACAGGGTTTGTACACCCTCCACGAGGTTAGTACACCTCACATTATTCATCCACAGGGTTTGTACACCCTCCACGAGGTTAGTACACCTCATATCATTCATCCATAGGGTTTGTACACCCTCCACGAGATTAGTACACCTCACATCATTCATCCACAGGGTTTATACACCCTCCACGAGGTTAGTACACCTCATATCATTCATCCACAGGGTTTGTACACCCTCCACGAGGTTAGTACACCTCATATCATTCATCCATAGGATTTGTACACCCTCCACGAGGTTAGTACACCTCACATCATTCATCCATAGGGTTTGTACACCCTCCACGAGGTTAGTACACCTCATATCATTCATCCACAGGGTTTGTACACCCTCCACGAGGTTAGTACACCTGACACCATTCATCCATAGGGTTTGTACACCTCACACCATTCATCCACAGGGTTTGTACACCCTCCACGAGGTTAGTATACCTCATATCATTTATCCATAGGGTGAGGTAATTATTAGCAACGATGTTGCCAACAATGCCCTCGAACTTGTTTAGAGAAATACCTTGCTCCACATGAGCCTCACTGAGTATCTTCATCAACAACTTTCGGTGGGAGGCAGAGTGCATGAGTAATTCTAGCAAGGAGATCCGGGCAGGCATGCGGTTCAACTGTTCCACCACTTTGTACTCACTCTGCTGTATGAACTTTAGGAATTCCCCAACTTCTTCTTCAGATATTTCCCTCTTCTCCTCTTTGTCGGGGGTCTCCTCGGCCTCCACGTTCTTCCCCCTCAAGAACTCCTTTGCTTTTGCAGCCATTGTTGCTTCCCTATCATTGGTTCTTTCTATCGCCAATTCTGGTGGTGTAAAGATTCCACCAATGCCTGATATGTTTTCCACAGTCGGATTTGCATATTCTCCCTCATCTAATGCAGTTGCCCCATATCTCCATGGGACGGCTTTCTCGTTCTTATAAGGGAAAGGAGTTGGCACTCGGATGACAACAGACGAATTTCCTTCAGTTACCAGTGCAGGGGTGGTCCTAGTAAAATGGATCACCAAAGGCTCGGGTAGAGTCACATCAGATTCTCCACCAATTTGTGCAAATACTTCTTCCTCTCTGACCTTGCGGCACACTTGCATCAGATTTCTATCAAGTAAGTCTTGTAGAAAAATCTCGAATTCCATACATTCCTCAATAGAGTGCCCGGCCTCCGGATGGAGTGCGCACGCTATACCCAGATCATAATCGCCCTTCACTAGGCCCTTCTTCAACAAAGCTTCAAAGATAAACCTCCTAGAACTTCGGATTTCGCCCACATCTCTTATCAGATCATGGTTTCCAACCTCGACGACGTTCGTCGAGGAACTCCCGTGCCCGGACAATGGATTAGTATCGACGCTGGGCTGGTCCTCTTGAAACTTTAACCAACCCGAATCTATCAGAGCCTGAACTTTGTATTTGAGAGCTATACATCCTTCGGTCGAGTGGCCAACGCCTCCTGCATGATAACTACACCTGGCATTTGCGTCATAACCCCTAGGGTACGGCGGCTGTACAGGCTTCATCGGGCAAATGGCGACCAGACCCTTTTTGACTAGGTTAGGTAACAATTCAGTGTAGGTCATAGGGATTGGGGTGAACCTAACAAATTGATTTCCCCTTGGGTTGTTGTCGTGACCCACATTCAGATTTGGCTTCGGTTGGGATACGCTGCGGTGGATAATACGCTTGTTGTTGTTGAGGCCTAGCTTGGTGAGCAAACGTGGTGTTAGCAGCATAAGGAGGTGGGTTTAAGTATGGTCGATAATTATGATCGGGAGCTCGTCCTCTCCACACAGGCATTACAAACGCAGCATGTACCTCCCCCTCTTTTTTCTTCCCCTGATTGAAGCTGGGCTTTTTGTAGTTTGTAGCTGCAGGTGGGCCATATGCTATCTTCCCGTTTTTCAATCCAATTTCTATCCTCTCACCAATAATGATGGTGTCGGCAAAATTGACAGATACATTCCCAACCATATGCTCATAAAATGGCGGCTGGAGTGTGTTTACGAACATCGACACCATCTCCTTATCAAACAACGGCGGCTCAACTTGCGCAGCCAACTCTCTCCATCGTTGGGCGTACTCTTTGAAAGTTTCATTGTCCTTTTTTGTCATATTCTACAACTGTAGACGGTCCGGAGCAATATGAGTATTGTATACATATTGTTTTACGAAGGCGTCAGCTAGATCCGCCCAACAACGAATTCGGGATGGCTCCAAGTGGGTGTACCAGTTCAATGCCACCCCAGCCAAACTTTCCTGGAAAACATGGATGAGTAGCTGCTCATCATGAGCATACGCAGCCATCTTTCTGCAGTACATGGTCACATGGCTTTTAGGGCAAGTGTTACCCCTATATTTTTCAAACTCCAACGCCTTGAACTTAGGCGGGATTTTCAAGCCCGGAACCAAACTCAATCTGGCCGCATCTCCAAACCCGTAGCTCTCAACTCCCTCAACGACTCTCAACCTCGCCTCCAGACTTTCCAACCTACCCGTAGCTCCAACGAGGCTACCGAATCCCCCAACCACCGTGGCGTGCGGTGCAGCTTCGGCTGAAGAATCCTCCCTAGCAACCACATGCGGTACTGGGGTCACCTGAATTCCATCAGTTGTGTTGGTCTCATTCATTCTCGTGCCCACCATGGGAGCCGACATTAAGACAGGTCCCTGAGTGCCGATTGGTGGTATATTGACAGTCGTGGGGAACGAGAATGAAGCGTGCTCAGCTTCTGAGTACTCTCCTACAGGAGGAGCGTAACCCGGAGGTAAACCATACAGTGGGAAAGGAACAGATTGGCTCGCAGCGTTGAACATTGGGGGATAAGGGTGAGCATTCCCTCCAACATGCGCAGATGAAGACTCTCCAGTAGTCTTCATGGATTCAAGCGTCGCCAAGATCTGGCCGATCTGGTCCTTCAACTGGCCAACATCCGTTTTGAGAGACTCCTGTGACTCCTCCTAGCTTGCCATGGCTTTTGAATTGGCCCGGGTCCGGTAGGGATGTCGTGGAAATTTGGTCGTCGTTTTTCTCACGCGTACTGTTTTATTATTTTAATTAATTAGATGGAAATGAAACATGCTGAACAAAAGAAAAGATGATGCATGCTAGTAATAGGGGGAAATCACAAGATTGTAATGACATCACTGATGGAAATTAACACAAGCAGATGCTAAACAACATCCCACACCTTTCATTTAAAGGGAAACAAGTTCATTACATTTCTTAAAGGAAACAAATCATAAAGATCTCTAAATACATCAATTCCTAGCCCGAGTGATGAGGGATTTCATCTCGTCTATCAACCGTTTACAGTGATTAATAAAAAGCTCTATTTCTACTGATGGGCTATAAAAGTGGGTACTCACTTCAGCTTCCGACACCATTCTGGGGATGTCTTCAATTGCCCCATTTGCCAAAGCAGCCAACTGAGAGAAGCTTTCCTTCCAATGCTTTACGGCCGTTTCTTGCTCTGCGATGTGCTCTTTCATTCGCTTTATCAAGGCTGATGCCTTTCTTCAAATTCCATCGACCTCCATCGCTCCTCCTGCTCCTCGATGTAATCCTCCATCTGCTTTAACATGGCTCGATACTCCCCTTCAGCCTCTGCCAGCTTCCAGCGCTCTTGATTCAACTCCGCTTCAAATGATGTAGCCATTTCCTTCATTTGATGCCCCGATTCTTGTACTTGGACTTGCGCTTCCCTTAGTCTTTTTAGGGCTTCCCTTTTATCCCTCTTGGCTTCTTCATAGAGTTGTTTCCATTATCTGCCCTCTTCTAAAGCCACATTCTTCTCATTCACCCTCATGGATAACTCCTTACTTGCGGCCGCAAGATCCTGTTTTACTCGGAATGTATAATCTCTCTCTGCCTTCTGGCTTTTGACAATGTTTTCATAAGCCCGTGACTTTTCTTCGTTATCATTCCTCATATCCACAAAGTCATTGCGAGCCTTCTGTAATTCATTTTCCAACCTAGCATTCCTCACCCTCAATTTCTCCACCTCAGCCTTCAGTTGTTTCACCTCTTCACTTTCTGGGGCTTGGGATGTTCCTTCACTCGCCGATTGATCATTGATGGGCTTGAAAGGCAACTTGACTTCTCTTACCCTCTCCAGAATCCAGGTATGATAACTAACCCTGCTATCCATCACTCCACTCCTCAGGTCCTTCTCTACTCGCACCACATTTTCCCAGGCACTTCTAACTCTCCTCAACATTTCAGTACAATGTCCGTCCTCATAGTAGATGAAGACGGCTGTGAGATAATCTGGTGAAGGCGCTCCCTTCATAGGATATCCGAACTGTCTTTGGACCAAAACAGGGTTGTAGTTAATACAATACCTAGCGCCTATGAGAGGTATGTTAGGGAAGTTGCCACAATGTTGGATAGATGGTTTAGTCTCAAGCCAAGGAAGGCGCCATTTTACGTTTCCTTCTCTCAAACTGGCAAAGAAAAGAGCCCACCCATTACCTCCTTGATGCGACAGATTCTCAGGTGAACTTCTAACATCGATTACCCCCTTAAATACTCGTGCCGTTATCCACGCATATAACACCGACAAACAACAAAGAATCCTTTTCCCTTTTCTCTCATGGCAAAAACTCATAGTCCCATACACATCTGCGAGGACTGCTGTTACGGGGTTTTCTGATCTCGTCTTTTTTACCACGAAGACATCAATAGCAGTGTAATCTACAAAGTCTTCCAGCTTGGGAAACAGGACAATGCCAAACATAGTGAGGGCTAGTACATCCATGAAGGTCTCCCATTCTTCCCTATCCCCCAGGTCGTGCAAATATTGTTCAAGGTAACCTTGTGTCAGCCCCCGCATTTGATGTCTCGTTATCAACCGGTTCTCCAATTCATTGGGCTGTAATTTCATTATAGCAGCAAGGGTAGAAACGGAGGCATGATGCTCCAAGTGCTGATATGGCTTGGTACCCTCTAATGGCAAGCCCAGAATATGCTCACATTCTTCTACAGTTGGCGCCAGCTGGAAGTCCTAGAAGGTGAAACATCTCAGTGGAGGATCATAATACTGAGCTAGAGCTGTAATAGCGGGAAACTGTACTTTCACCTCCATTAAACTCAACAAATTCCCATATTTCCTCCCGAAGGCTTCTCTCTGTATGGTCTTGAGTCTTCGGCCTAAATTTATCAACCCGGTCAAATTTCCAACATCTGTCCTTAGGCTAGACTTCTTTCTTAAAATGGCGGAGTTGGTATGCAGTGTAGCATCAGATCTGGTGTCAACATCCATCTCATGTGAAGTCAAGTGTATACTTGTGATTTCCCCTAAAACCAACATGTTACTAAATGATGCATGAATATGATGCATGATAATAAAACAACACGATGAATCAAATGCATGCATGGCATGAAAATGCAATAACATAATTTTCGAAAGAGAACGAATAGCGTGAGGATTACAAGAATACACGTTTCTCCCTTTGTGCCCTAATAAAGGTTTAATGGCTTGGATCCAAGGTCAAGTATATGCAATTTCACAAGGATGGTCTCCTGAACCTAGAGGTCAATGGTCATTAGAGCTATGGCCCCCTTCATAGCATCTCCACAACAGTCGAGTAATCAACTAGATGAGGAGACACAAGTGAAGAGAACAGACTCTAGCTGGAGTTCTCACGATAGCCAGACAGGAAGTACATCCCAGAGTGATACCGCTACACAACTCCTCTAATTCTAAGTTACGCTCAGACCCGGGTATAGGGCCCCACCCATGATATGCACAAAGTGTGTGTGTGAAGGGAGAATGCAATGCATACCCAAACCCTCACCTGCAAAACAACCAGAAAAATTCCCAGGCAGATATAAACATGTTTTCTACCCTAGGGTTCCATATTCAACAATTCACATGCAGTTATTCCAACTATCAAGCACAGATAAAGAAAAAAAAGGGGAAGAAAAACACAAAGAAAAATCATGTCAAATTCGCGCATCTAATTAAATGGCCTGACTCTCGACGTCCCCAGCGGAGTCGCCATCTGTCGCAACAGGAATCGCAACGGGACGACGATCCAAAAAGAAATCAGGTTTTGGAAAAGAGGTTTGGAGTCGCCACCATAGTTTATTCTGGAAAACTACGGAAAAACCATAAAATGATAAGGCATGGTCTACAAGAACCAGATTCTGGGTTCGGGAATCGGTTACGTGTAGGAAAGGTATTAGCACCCTACAGCGCCTGCCCGAAGGCAGTACCTTTAACTAAATACACAAATGTGATGTGGTTTTCAAAATGTTTAACTATCCCCTAAAATAAGACTCTAAAGAAACAAAATATATTTTTTAGTTTTTTGGGCCCGACAAGGATTGACCTTGCTCCTACGTATTCTCGTTTAGAATGAGAAATCAGGGTTACGTAGTTCTTTTAGAAACTCGAATGTTTGTTTGAGAAATTGTTTAGAAAATTTGTTTGGAAAATGATTATGGATAAATTTGGATTTTTGGGAAAGTGAACCTGACAAGGGCTAACCTTGCTCCTACGTATCCCCACTTTTGATGGAGAATCAAGGATCACGTAGTTCTGGAAGAGAAATTGTTTGTTGTTTGAAAATGTGAATGTTTTATATTTTGGTATTTTTTATGTGAGAAGGAGAAAAGTTTTTAGCACAAGGACGATGCGAACGATCACACATGTGCCTAAACCTTAAAAATATATTTTTGTATTATTTTTTTTTTATAAAAGAAAGAGAAAAGGTCTTTTAGCACAAGGACGATGCGTGCGATCACACATGTGCCTAAACCTTTTAAAATATTTTTATATTTGTATTTTTTTTAGAAGAGAAGAAGAAAAGGTTTTAGCACAAGGACGATGCGTGTGATCACACATGTGCTTAAACCTTTAAATGTATTTTTTGCAATTTTACTTAAAAAGAAGAAAAGGTTTTTTTTAGCACAAGGATGACGCGAGCGGTCACACGTGTGCTTAACCTTCAAAACATATTTTTGTAATTTATTTAAGAAAGAAGAAAAGGTTTTTAGCACAAGGACGACGCGAACGGTCACACGTGTGCTTAACCTTTAAAACGTATTTTCGCAATTTAACTTAAAAAAAAGAAAAGGTTTTTTAGCACAAGGACGACGCGAGCGATCACACGTGTGCTTAACCTTCAAAACGTATTTTCGTAAATTCTTTTATTTAAACTATAAATATTGCATTATTAAATATATATTTTAGGATAAGTAGATATCTAGAATAAATAGATAGAACAAAATAAAATAAAATAAGACAATAAAAATAAAAATAAAATAAATAAATAAATAAATAAAACAAATGAAATAAGATAAACAAAATAAATGAAATAAGATAAAAAAACAAATAAGTAAATAAAAAATAAAGCAAATAATGAGGGGCCCGAGAAAAGGGGTGCCGAACGGTCCGTCGCAGGCTACCGTGCAGTCCGTGGAAGTGGCCGAACGGACGTTGGGAAAGGATTCAGAATAACGAGCGCTCGTTGGGGAGATGACGAGTGGACGTTTGGAAATGAGGCTGAATGACGAGCGTTCGTTGGGGGAGGTGACGAACGTACGATGAGAATCAGGCGGAATAACGAGCGTTCATTTGGGGAGATAACGAACGTTCAAAAATGTGGCTGAAAGACGAGCGCTCGTTGGGGAGATTATGAACGGACGTTCAAAAATGTGGCTGAATGACGAGCGCTCGTTGGGTGAGATGACGAGCGGACACTGGGAAAGAAGGCTGAATGACGAGCGTTCGTTGTTCGAGATGACGAACGGACGCTGGAAAAGGAGGCTGAATGACGAGCGTTCGTTGGGGACGAGCGTTCGTTGGGGGAGATTATGAACGGACGTTGAGAATGAGGCGGAATAACGAGCGTTCGTTTCTGGGCTTGGCCCACCCGGGTGGTTTCTAACCTAGAATCCCCTAGGGGTTTGGCATCTTCCCTTCCATTCCTCACCCACTCAGATCCAACACTCTCCCGTAAGCTCGCTCCCTTAGCTCACACACTCTCCAGAGACCCAAGGTCTCTTACTCTCTCCGCAGGCTCACCGCCTCCTATGCCAGCGCCGGCCACCGTCGCCTCAACCAGAACGCGCCTTGGCCTCGCGGGCGACAACTCGCGCCACCAGACCCACTGCCGACCGCGGCGCCACTGCCTTCTCTCCCTCGCTTCTCTCGCACTAGCCTAGGGTTGAGGCTTTCCACCTCGGGCACCGCCTGCCGCCGCCTCTGCCAGAGCCGGCCACCGTCGCCTCTAGCTGGAGCGCGCTTCCTCACCGGCGCCACCAGCGTCACTCTCCTTCCTCTCCCTTCGAAGATTTTCTCAATTGCTAATCGTCCCCGCAACACCACCTTTCCCTCTCTTCTTCCCCTAATTTTTATCATTTTTTATTGATTTACTGATTAATTTGGCATTGATTGATTTGACGTTTTACCGGGATTGAAAATTACGAGTGTGTGTTGTGTACATCTGAATGTGAGGGGTGAATGCTGGATTTGTTCTGCCTTGTGTGTTGATTGGGTTATGCTTGTTGGAGGTGGTTACGGGTGTGAACACGATGACCAGAGGAGTAGAGGATCAAAGGGGTTGATGGAGGCTTGCGAGGGACGGAGATAAAGGTTGGAGTCGGGAAATGGGTGAAGATGGTTAAGGGTAGGATGAGGCTGGAATGGAATCTATTTTAGTGCTCTCTGTTCGTGACCTTGGGTTCTTCAGGGGCTGAAATATGATAATGACGATGGTGGTTGTTTGCTAGCGATGCAGATGCGAAGTGGAAGCTGGAGAAAGAGCCCTACGTGAATGACAGCCTATTCGGTCTAGCAACCGAAGGAAGACAGTATAATGGGGAATCACAACTCGCATTAAGGTGATGCGAGCATGAATATTGGATGTAAATGAATAGAATAGTGGATGAAACAGCAGGATAATCGAAAATTCATACCAGTATGACTATAAACGAATGCGGATAACATAAATTAGGGATACTTACCTTCAATGAAACGATTAGCCCTCTCCTTCCTCTACTGTGGACTCGCTTTCGCTTTTCCTCTGCTCTTCCCACCCCTTGCACACTCCTCTCTTTGCTCTCCAATCTCCAGTAATGGATTTCTTTTTTTTCGATCCAGGCCCCTATAGCTCTCCCTCATATCCCCCTTTCTCTATGCTTTTCTGTGCTTTTTCTGCCACTCTGCAATTCCGTATACCAAATCGTGTATGTGCCAATTCTGTAGACTCCAAAACGTCTCTGCCACACCTGCGCACTCTGCAGAAACGGTTTCCTGCCCCCCTTCCCGCACACACACTGTTTCCCTTTTTTTTTTTTTTTTTTTTATGCTTTTCACTAAAGACAAAACCGCCCCCTTTTCTTAATTCTTTTCTTTTCTTTTTTTAATAAACTAAAAAGGTAAAAACTAAAAAAAAAAACTAAAGACACAAATAAACTAATAAGAAAATAAATAAATAAATAAATAGAAATAAAAAAACGAAAATAATAAAATAAAAATAAAAAAGGGTAAATAATAAAACAAAGGAGAACGGTCTACGGTAAAGCCAAAAAACCAATCCGGACGAAATTCGATATTGACAGCTGCCCCTCTTTACTTAGATTTTACTAGATAATATGACAAAGTGATGTTTTCATATTATATTGTAAAAGATAAGTAAAGATAGAAATACTAATTTCGTCTGGATTTCTAAGGAGGCGAAAGGAAGGAAAATGAATACGAGACCTAAGATTAGCCAAATCCATGCAAAATGTGAGATTGCAATAAAAGAAGGCAACCCTTGCCCAGTAGGGAGCCAAAACATGAAACAACAAGTTGGATTTGACCGTTGTCGAGTAGAGGGTCAACAACATGAAACGAAAACCTGGATTCGACCATTGCCGAGCGGAGGGCCGAAATCGCAGAACAACAAATTGGAATTGAACGTTGCCGAGCAGAGGGCCAACAACACGAAATGAAAACCTGGATTCGACCATTGCCGAGCAGAGGGCCCAAAATCACAGAAAAACTAGAGGCGCCAGACAAGACTGGGCTTGAAACGCTGAACCAAAATCGTGCTTGAGGGGAACGAGGTGTACAAACCTCGTGGAGGGTGTACAAACCCTGAACGAGTGATGTGAGGTGTGCTAACCTCGTGGAGGGTGTACAAACCCTATGGATGAACGATATGAGGTGTACTAATCCTATGGATGAATGATACGAGGTGTACTAACCCTATGGGTGAATGCTATGAGGTGTACTAACCTCGTGGAGGGTGTACAAACCCTGTGGATGAATGATATGAGGTGTACTAACCCTATGGATGAATCATATGAGGTGTACTAACCTCGTGGAGGGTGTACAAACCCTGTGGATGAATGGTGTGAGGTGTACTAACCTCGTGGAGGGTGTACAAACCCTATGGATGAATGGTGTGAGGTGTACTAACCTCGTGGAGGGTGTACAAACCCTGTGGATGAATGATATGAGGTGTACTAACCTCGTGGAGGGTGTATAAACCCTGTGGATGAATGATGTGAGGTGTACTAATCTCGTGGAGGGTGTACAAACCCTATGGATGAATGATATGAGGTGTACTAACCTCGTGGAGGGTGTACAAACCCTGTGGATGAATAATGTGAGGTGTACTAACCTCGTGGAGGGTGTACAAACCCTGTGGATGAATGATGTGAGGATCAATAGGCTCGACGAGTGCCTTGAGGTGTGTTATCGTAGAAGAAACTCTTGGATTCAGATCTTTTTTGAAGAAACATTGGTAAATACTGAGCAAAACATTAGAGAGATTTAGATATAAAGGTCTGCTAACCTTTTTCACCACTTCATTTTCCCCTTACGGATTTTTGAAGAATTTTCTTTGCTTTCTATGAAATGATGTTATGATGGTGCATGAATGCATATGAGCCATTGGTTTCGTTCCCTTCCTTTGCTCTCGCTTTCTCTTTCTTACACCTTTTTTTCTTTTGTTTTGTTTTTTTTTTTTTTTGAAAATTCTATGCTTGGAATCTGTTGTCAATGTTGACGTCAAACGCGATGTACGTTCGAAATGCATTCAATCAAAATAATGTCAAGAAGCAGTGGGTTCTTTGATGAAAGGAAGAGAACGTAACTAGGGGTTCAAATTCCCTCTAGCACTAGCTTGAACCTGAAAAGGTGCGGGAGATGAGTATGAAAGGTAGATGGTTGAATGATTACCTGTGGGTAACGTTAGCATTTGAATTTTTCTTACTTTGGGAGGTGTTGTTAGTATCTACACATGCATGGCCCGCAAGGGCTGCCCCAACTTTGTTGCGTATAGTAAACTTGATTTGGAGAGGTGGAAAGGTTCGGGTAGGAAGGATTGCCCCAATTTGGCGATTCTTGATTGACGGGGAGACTTCACATTTTTTGTCTTTTCTCTTTTTTTTCGATGTTTTTATTTTCTTTCCTCTTTTTTTCTTTTCTTTTGAGTGATTGTGTCATTCACCACATCATTTCGTTTCAGGGTTAAATTCGTGAGAAAGATTAGGACAAACAGTCTTCAGTCAGCGTGGACTTTTATTGGCTTGTACCGTGGCTAAAGGTCAAAGGGTTTTGAAAGAAATGGATAATGAAGGCTCAAATAAGTGTTTGGCGGTTAAATTGTTTCAACAAGAATCATTTGCAAGGTGCTGAGTCAACCATCCCTAGAGATTTGAAACTTCGGGCGTCCTTTTATTTTCATTGCTATTTTTTTCTTTCTTTTCTTCCCCTTTTGGGTTGCTTGCTTCGTTGTCTCTGTTGTGTACTTCTTTGAGACTTTATATATATATATATATATATATTTTTTTTTTTTTTCTCTTTTTCTTTTCAGAAATCTCCTCCTTGATTTTGGATGCCCTTAATGTACCCTTTAGGTTGACATCGATGTGCTAATGATTCTTGTCGAGGGTGATGAAAACAATTATAATTTATGGCTCAAACGGGGTGCAATTGGATAAACTTCTTTTAACGTTTGGATAAAGAAAAAAAAAATGGCCACACGTCAGTTTGAATCTTTGCTTACCTTACTTTCTCGCTCGCGACTTTAGCCCTGGAATAAAACTCGGTAGTGGTTAACACATTGACTTCATTATTTTTTCTTTCTCTTCTTTCTTCTTTTTTTTTTATTATTTATTTTTTATCTCCCAAGCAAAGCGAAAGGAAGCATTTCGTGCCAATCCTTGTAGGTGACCACCATCTTCTGCACAATCTTCTTGATGTTCTTGTTAGCAGCCTCTACTGCCCCATTCATCTTTGGACGATAAGGAGAGGAATTATGGTGGTGAATTTTGAATTCCTCACATAACTCCGTCATCATCTGATTGTTCAGGTTGGTAGCGTTATCAGTGATGATCTTGTTAGGTAGCCCATACCTACAGATCAACTCCTTCCTTATGAATCTAACCACAACCTTTCTAGTCACGTTGGCATACGAAGCAGCCTCAACCCACTTGGTGAAATAGTCGATTGCGACTAGTATGAAGCGATGTCCATTTGACGCTTTTGGTTCTATAGCTCCGATGACATCTATTCCCCACATCGAAAATGGCCATGGTGCAGACAACACGTTCAGAGTAGTGGGTGGCACATTGATATTATCTGCATATATCTGACATTTCTCACACTTTCTCACGTGTATGCAACAATCATTTTCCATGGTCAACCAGAAGTAACCAGCTCTTAAGATCTTCCTAGCCATCGAATGTCCATTCATGTGTGTACCAAATGTACCTTCGTGCACTTCTTTCAATATCAACTCGGCTTCCTTTGCATCCACACATCTAAGGAGAACCATGTCATGGTTTCTCTTGTAGAAAACATCCCCACTTAAGATGAAACTGCCGGCCAACCTTCTAAGTGCTCTTTTATCGTTTTCAGACGCATCCTCAGGGTATTCTCGGGTTTTAAGATAACGCTTGATATCAAAGTACCAAGGTTTACCGTCTAACTCCTCCTCGATGAAGTGGCAATATGCTGGCTCTGCATGGCTTTTCATTTTGATTCTTGGTAATTCTGCATCTTGATTAACCTCAAACATTGACGACAAGGTAGCCAGTGAGTCTGCTAATTGATTATCTTCTCGCGGTATATGGTTAAATGTGATGGAATCGAAATACTCCATTAATCCCCTGATGTAAGCTTGGTAGGGAATTAATTTTGTATCCCTAGTTTCCCATTCTCCTTTCAATTGATGGATGACCAAAGTTGAATCTCCATACACATCCAAAATTTTTGCCTTAGACTCAATTGCTGCTCGAATACCCATGGCACAGGCTTCATATTTAGCGATGTTATTTGTGCAGCTAAAACACAACCTTGCCGTCATTGGTATATACTGACGCTCTGGGGAGATAAGCACTGCCCCTATTCCATGTCCCATCACATTCGAGGCTCCGTCGAATAACACTGTCCATGCTTTTTCGTTTCGGTCTTCTTTGTTCTCTTCGAATAAAGCCATGATATCCTCATCGGGAAATTCAGGTTGCATTGGTTGATAATCACAAAGGGGTTGATGAGCCAGGTATTCTGCTAGTGCGCTACCCTTGACAGATTTTTGAGTGACATATACGATGTCGTACTCCGACAATAGCATTTGCCATCGAGATATCCTTCCAGTAAGAGCAGGCTTTTCAAAAATATACTTGATAGGATCCATCTTGGATATCAACCATGTGGAATGACTCAACATGTATTGCCTTAAACGATGAGCGGCCCATGCCAATGCGCAGCAAGTCCGCTCTAACGATGAATATCGTTGTTCGCAGTCTGTGAACTTCTTGCTCAAGTAATATATAGCGTCTTTTGCCATCCTCATCATGCTGACCCAATACACAACCCATTGACTTGTCCAATACAGTCAAATACAAAATGAGTGGCCTTCCTGGTTCTGGTGGACGTAATACAGGAGGGTCCTGTAAGTATTGTTTGACTCTCTCAAAAGCGGCCTGACAATCCTCATTCCACACCACAGCCTGATTCTTTCGTAACAACTTGAACAGTGGTTCACAAGTAGCAGTTAATTGGGAGATGAATCTAGCAATGTAATTCAATCTACCCAAAAACCCTCGAACTTCTTTTTCCGTTTTAGGCGCACACATTTCCATTATCGCTCGCACTTTGTCTGGATCCACCTCTATCCCCCTCTGGCTGACAATAAAGCCCAACAATTTCCCGGATTTCACTCCAAATGTACATTTAGCGGGATTCAGCCTAAGCTTATACTTCCTCAATCTCTCGAATAACTTTCTCAAGTTGAGGACGTGTTCTTCTTCTGATTCGGACTTCACGATCATGTCGTCCACATAAACTTCAATCTCCTTGTGCATCATGTCATGGAAAAGTGCCACCATCGCCCTTTGATATGTTGCCCCAGCATTCTTGAGTCCAAAAGACATCACTTTATAACAAAATATGCCCCACAATGTAATAAACGTCGTCTTTTCCACATCTTCTGGCGCCATCTTGATTTGGTTATACCCCGAAAAACCATCCATGAACGAAAACAGTGAATACTTGGCTGTATTATCAACTAGGGTGTCGATGTGTGGTAATGGGAAATTATCCTTTGGGCTTGCGCGATTCAAATCTCTATAATCGACACACATCCGAACTTTACCATCCTTCTTAGGCACCGGTACAATGTTTGCTACCCATTCTAGGTATCTCGCCAAAAAACCAATCCGGACGAAATTTGATATTGACATTGACGAAGATGACGAAGATGACGAAGTTGACGAAGTGGACGAAGTGGACGAAGTTGACGAGGTGGACGAAGTTCACGAAGTTGACGAAGTGGAGGAAGTGCACGAAGTGGACGAAGTTGACGAAGTGGACGAAGCTGACGTAGTGGACGAAGTTGACGAAGTTGACGTAGTGGACGAAGTCGAGGAAGTGGAGGAAATGGAGGAAGTGGAGGAAGTGGTGGA